>CAEGAG010146705.1:0-16883 GCA_903067065.1 Brachyrhaphis terrabensis
TATTGTTGGATATTCATATGTCAGTGTTTAACAGCAGTCAGACACCAGGTCCAAATCAGCCTGTTAAAAAAATTCAGGAAAAAATAATTTTAGAGTGATTTTTTTCTCTTTTTACCAGCCCAGGCAGCCATTTAAATACACAATATTTTAACAAAGCAAAGTAGAAAACAAAATTATTACGACGTGTCTAATCCTACCTTTGGTTTGAACAATTTCTATTTTTGTTGTTCTAATACTTTTAGTCTATTCCCAACAACAAAAATTTGAACTTTCTTCTAAAGTAAACGTTTAATAAATGGGTGTGCCAAGTCTGTTTCTGAGTAGAAAGTTGCTGGATGTTTGTAGCCCAACTTTTTATGATATCAAGATGGTAACTAAACAACATGGCTAATAAAAGAAAAACACTTTGTGTTGCACTAAACATTTTCCATTTGAGAAGATATACATCAGTAAAAATCTCATTCAGAAAAATGTCACATTTCCTGGAGGGAGTAAGTGCCCCTGATCTGCAGTTGGGGCCCAAAAAATTATTCCAAGGGCAGCAAATCATGTAAAACAATTCATTTGTAAAGCAACTCTTAGGAGTCAACAGTCACACAACAAATTGATTTATAAAGTCAGTGACTTCATTCTTTAAGAGTAAAATTACATTTAACTTGGTTGTAATTTGCTTGAGTTAGAAAATATTTCTTCACAGGTCTGGAAATGGAGGAGAAACTATCTGTGCTGAATACCTGTCTGAGAATGGAACAAATATAGGATGTGAGCTTCCCTACATCAGTCAGGGATGTAAGTCAGCAGAGATTCAAAACAAAACATTTTACACTGAACTGACATCACCTGGAGCCTTAATCACTGTTGAGCTGACTAAAAATAAAATAAAACAAATGAACCTAACATTGAATTTACTTATAGTATATTGTAAATGTTGCTAACATAAGACCCTCATCCTAAAAAATGTTCATCTGCATCATGTTTTTTGTGTGCATCTTAAAATTGTGATTGGGGCCAAATAAAACTATTCAGAGAGCTGCAAATGGCTGGTTTCTTTTGCACAAGATAATAAAAGTAAACATTAAAGTCTCCAGATTTTCTAACAATTTGCAGTTGTAAGTGCGGCTAAGAGTGGTTCTACAAAATGTTCACTCACAAGAGCTGCATACTCAATCCAATTTAAATTTTACTGGCAGACTTTACGTCCATAGTTATAATTAAAAACAATACATAAACTATAATAAAAACAGTTATGATATAAAACTATAATATAAATAAATTCCTCACTTACTTAAAAGTAATCAATTCACATACACACAAATCATTATCAGATTGAATGAAAAACGGGATCTGACTACTCACTATCGGATTGTGGCATAAATATTTTTGTGAGACGCTGCATTGCTTCAATGTGTCCTGTCCAGTCACCTCGGTGTCCGTTAGGGGGAGCAGGGTTTCAGCTCAGTAAGGAACCGAATCAACGCATTTTCCAGATTCAAGAAGGGCAGGGCGGCTGGCCCCCGCAAGAGGAGAGCTGCTTCTCAGATTGCTTGTTGTGCTGTCAGATGAGATTTAAGATTCAACTGTGTGGTTAGTTGTTTTTTTTTTTTACCCTACACACAGACAAAATAGTTTGCATCCTAAAAGCACAGGAGGGAAAATGACAGATCCTGTTGTAGCAGACACTCGCCGGTTGAATTCCAAACCCCAGGACCTGACGGATGCTTACGGCCCCCCGAGCAATTTTTTGGAAATAGACGTTTATGATCCACAGATCGTGGGAGTCGGGCGGAACCGTTACACAACTTACGAAGTTCGGATGAGGGTAAGTGTCGAAGCACTGGTCTAAACACTTAAGAGTTAAATAGCTTCCTGTGCTAAGCTAACAGGTTATCACAGAATTGTTGCTTAGCCTGTTAGCATGGAAGAAGACCGAGGTGTCAAGCTGAGGATGGCTGCCTGGGGTTCCTCGAGGCGGCGCGCCGTTAAAACTCAGACGCCGGGGATTATCCGCGGCCTGGTCTAGCTGATAGTTTTCGTCCGAGAGCTATAGATGTTGTTAGCCTGAACCTCAACGTCGCCCTACTTTAGTACTGCTGATGTTAGCGTACCTTATACTACAGCAACGACTTTCAGTTATGTAATTACATTCAGTAAAATGTAGCTACTTAATCCGGAATTCATGAAGTATGAAGTAAACACCGGAAAGCTAATGGCTAACCAGAATGGATAGTGGCAGTGTCAACAAATGTGCTAATTAAGCATTTCCTGCCTTTTGCAAGCAGAAATGCATAAAACCCTATAATGTTTGCAAACAAACGATGATGTATTTAGGTATATGTATTTAGGATAATCCTGTAATTGCATAAAGTATCGAGATGTGTTAGCCTGTTGCTGTTTAAAAAACTGCAACTTTACCATACTTCCATTGGCAGTTAGGGTTGTAAAAGTGTGGAAAAAAAGAAAACCACAAACTCAGCGTATTTTTGAGGAAGCTGAGGTTGACCATTGTACCGACACAGGATTTGTGTAAATTGGAGTCCTGCAACTTGTGATGCAACACTAAGTTTGTTGCCTATGTACAGTTAGGCGTTAGCGTCATGTTTAAGAGTTGTTGATTTATGTGTGTAACTTTAAAAATATATATTTTAAAAACTGAAATTTCTGGTTTATTTATACAATCATATTTACTCTGAAATTTTTATAAATGCATTGCTTTAAATCATAAGTGATACAGTTTAAAAAACAAAAATGGTCTCACTAAAGATTTACCACTAAATCTACTGGTTTACCACTAAATATGCTGGTTTAGTGGTAAGAACTAATTCCAGGTAATTGAAATTAAAGTGTTTCTTTAATCAGCCAAAAAGTTTTTTATTGTAGAATCTACAGTAGCAAACATCTCTAGCTACATCTCTATGGGTAACATATCACCATTAAAACAGCAACAGAGAATGTTGTGTTTTAAAACACAGATATTGAGCTAACATTCACTATCAAAAAATAAGAAAAAAATTAAACTAATAGATCAAAGTTCACTAGGTGTGTCACTAAAAGAACAGAGAAAAGAAATTGATTGCAATTATATTTCGGATGTGTTTAAATTATCATTTGAAATTTCAAAACAACAACCAGGAGGAGCAAATTAAAAGCTGTTTTAGGATAGTCAGAGATCTATTGATAAATTTCAATAAATGTTTATTTTTTTTTATCAGTGAACTTTTTGCTAAGATTAAGTATAATAGAAATATTAACACTGGTCACATTGGTTTTTTGATAACAGTCCATTAACTGTTGCTACAGTAAATAAAAGGAATACATGAAACAAAATTATGTTAATGAAGGTGGTGTCTATTTTTTTTGTTCTCTACCCAGACAAACCTTCCTATTTTCAAATTAAAGGACTCGTGTGTGAGGAGAAGATACAGTGACTTTGAGTGGTTAAAGAATGAGCTGGAAAGAGACAGTAAGGTGAGTATCCAGTTATTTAGTCATTATTTAGTCATTTTCTGGAGCGCTGGACATTTCACAATCTTTTTTTTTTTTTTTTTTCATTTCAGTTTTGAAGATTTTATTATTTTCTGACTTGATTTTTGGTGTACAGGATATTTTCTTTCAAAGAGGCCTAAAGTTTATGCCTGCCTTAATGACATTTTTACCCAATTTGATAACCAAAGACTAAAAAGTACTTTTTTAAATAATCTAATCATAGTTTATTGTAGGGCAGGGGTATCAAACTCATTTTATTGGGCTATGTCAAGATCATGAATGTCCTCAAAGGGCTGGTTGTGACAGAATTTATTGATAAACATGACAAAATGTAAAAGAAGTAAATCATGGTATGATTGTTTTTTTTAAAGGAGATACAAGAGTGGAGGGTGAAATTATCTTGTAGCTTTGGGTGAAATAGCGTAGGGTTATTTGAAAAATCTTGCCAGGGCAATAATATTGGTTTATATGGGGATGTTGATTTTGATATCTGTTACCATTGGTCCAATTTTTCTACTTTCATCTGTACTTTCAACTCCGTGTGAGCTCAGCAGAAATCTGCTATAATCTGTGTCAGACATGAACCCTTTCTGCTGTGAGAAACATTTAATTTAGCTTTTTTTCCCCTTTACTATTCATTATTACATCCATTTGGCATAAATGCTGCCTCATGCCTTCTGTTTTTTGTTGGCAATGAGTCCTGTGGTGGAAAATTATCTGACTATTAGGACGTTTTAAATCTGATGTTGAATATATTACGAGATAAAATGTTCCTCACAATCCCCTCTTTTGATTAGAAGATATATAATAATTTTATATTATTCAAATCAAATATTATTTAATCTCCACTGTTTAGGCTTTTTGCAGGTGCCTTCGGTCTTTTTCTTGTCAGAAACTTTTCAATTTCTAGCTTAAGGAGCAAAGCAACTAGATAAACTTGACTGAAAGATGAGCATGGCAAATAACATTTTCCAGAATTTTTCCTTTTAACACAATTTATGTTTGTTTATCTTTTCTGTTTTTGTTTTTCTAATATTCAGATTGTAGTACCACCTTTGCCGGGCAAAGCCCTGAAGAGACAGTTGCCATTCCGTGGCGATGAGGGACTTTTTGAGGAGGCTTTCATCGAGGAGCGGCGAGTCGGGCTGGAGCAGTTCATCAACAGGTCAGTAAGCTCAGCATCCTCCAAGTTATGAAAATATTATTCTGTTAATGTGCATTACTACTTAAAAAAAGCACCTTGAGGTGACAAAAAAATATTATAAGAGTTTGTTTTCTGGTACTTTATTGCAAAGCTTTGGGGTTACATCTGGTAGGAAATGCATCAAAGATGTTTATTTTAACTGATTGACAATAGTTATCTCACTTGCTCTACATGTTGTAACCCAGTCTATGTATTAGCATGTTCTTTTTACTAATCAAAAACTGCATTCAGCTAGTTTTTCACGTAAACGACCAAAAGCAGGCGGTTTAATTTCTTGTTTTGTGTGTTTGTGCAGAATTGCGGGTCACCCCTTGGCCCAGAACGAGCGCTGTCTTCACATGTTTCTTCAGGAGGAAACCATTGACCGTAACTACATTCCTGGAAAAGTACGACACTAGGTTTAATGTGGGAAGATGATGGGGAGGTGAAAACTGTAGGGGGTGTAGAACAGACTGCCTCTTGCCTTTATCTTCACAAGCAACTTCTCTTTCTCTCTCCCCACTTTTTTCTTCTACTCTCACTCTGTATTTGATTGTAAACACTTTATGTTGGAGTTGAGAGTACGTTCTTCTGCTACTCTTAAGGACGTGTCGACAATGTCTCAGACAACTCGGTGACTCTTTTCGCCCTTGTTCGTTTGTTTTAAAACTGTACAATAAGGAAGACGCTCCTAGTAGTTCTGATTGTATTGTGAATATATGGCTATTAATTGCATTAATTGCAGAAATTAGATTACTGTGACAGTTCATCCAGAACTTCTCTAATAAATGTTACATATTCAAGATGGTAATATTATGTGAATAAACTAGAATAATGACTGTGTTTGCTTGAGCTAATGTTTATTTTAGAGATGCATACGGACTGTAACTGATATTTCTGATCTTGTTTTGTTCTCTTGTTTTTATTTTATTTATTTTTTTCTTTTTAGGTATGAATGAAGTAAGTTTACTTTATTTTCATCTCTAAGAACTTTCTGATAGTTAAAGGTGTTTGCATGGGGACTCTATAGACCAAAGGCGATAGTTCACAGATACTTAAGTAAAAAATATGAATACTACATATAAATCAGACATCAGGCTGCTATGACTCAGTCTTGTAATTATGCCTCACTGATTCTCTGGTGGTTACCTAAAAATAAGGTTCTGCAATTCAGTTTTGTTTAAATTCAAATTTGATCAGGTTTGCAGAGGTTATTGAGTCAAGCAGTGCAAAAGCACACCTACTATTTTAAAGTCATGTGAACTATTGTTTGTTAGGAAAGGAGGGCTGTACACCTGCTCTTTTAAATCATTCCTCAAACTAATTATGATGCATTTTTATAATCAATTGCACTAATCACTGCCTGCATGGCACACTTGCACGCTTTCTTTGTAATTGTTCATCTGGCTGAGAAATTTGCTTTGCATCATGTGATCACCATTAAGTTGCCCAGTGTGTTAATTCAGACTTGAAACACTTTCAGACCTGGATGTACATTATAAAAAAGTATTTATATGTCTGTGTCTGAAAGTCTTGGTTACCTGTTGTGCCAAAATTATGATCTGCTTATTTTATCTTCAAGCTCCAACCTGCATCCAAATCCAATCCGTTTATATCTCTTGAACTTTTCACATTTTAGCTTGTTGCAATGTCTTCTAGTGGGACTTGTGATTAACTAACACAATGCAACTCAGAATTGTGAAGTGGAAGGTAGAAAAAACTTGGTTCTCAAATTGATTTTGCAAATTAAAATCTGAAAAGTGTGGTGTGTGTTTATGTTTAACCTCACACTTTGTAGAATCCCTAGTTCAGTGAAATGACAGCCCCAAGTCTTTGCAGGTCTAGAAACTGAAATCCTTGTCTACTCTGCAAAATAATCCAAGCTAAGTTGGATGGAGAGAATCCATGAATATTGAAAACAAAATGCACAAAACTTTATTTAAGATTATTTGTAAAAGTTTTTAACTGACATTTTTCTTCCACTTCACACTTGTTCACAACTTTGATATATCAATATCCCAATCGCATATATTGAAGTTTGTGGTTGTTGTGTGACAAAATGTGAACATGTTAAAGGAGAATAAACACAGCAATTCATTTGTAGTTTTTGTCCAATGAATGAAATTCATACAATCTCCATGCATTTGATGAAAAAAAGAAATCATGTTTAATTCCTGTTTGTTGGTTAAATCAGTCTTTTCTGCTGAAATGGCACATTTGCATTGCATGATGCCCTAATGGTGAAGTCCGTTGCAAAGCATATACTAATTTCATCAAAGATGTTGGGGTATGGATATCATAAAAATATGGTACAAGCTGTTTTGTATTGTGAAGCTTCTATGAAATCTTCTGTTACAATGTCTGTTGAATGTTACATTTCAATGCAAGAAGAAAAACGCAACAGGAAATTTGTTAAAACTTATAAAAATTGCTGAGTTTGTCTTGAGTAGTGCTTGTGTGTCTAAGTAAGTCCAATGAGTCAGCATGTCCAGTGTTATTTCAGGACTCTTGAATAATCTGTATCGTGTAGCTACTGCAGAGAACCGTTGCTTTTATGCATGCTGTAAAACTAAGGGGACCTGTCACCGCTAACCAGGAGTGTTCAGCACTGATAAAATGAGCAACAATGCAGGAGGAGAAATTACGGCTAGCAGTCGACGAGCTGTTGTGATCTGTTATGTGCACTATCCCTTACGTCAGTGCACCAGTCTGTTTTTAATATTTGCATTTTCTTCAACCTGTTTCTCTCTTTTTCTCTCTCTTATTGGAAAGACAACAGAGACACCTACGCCTGCTCTATGTACATTTATTTCTACATCACGTTAATACAAAGCTGATGGGAATGTGAGAAGTCTCCGGATATGCGAGAGGAACACAACTCCTGGACAAAAACCTAAAATCAATGTATGAATAAGTTCAGGTGTCTTCATTTGGTCATTCCACATACCATATGTACATTACTTTGAATAAATTGGTTAAGAAGAAAAAGTGCTATATATAAACTTTAATCTTTTTGTTTAATTTTTTTTTAACAATGATTATGTTTTCTGACTGCTTTCCAGTTGATCTAATACAAAACTGTCATTTGCTTTTATTGGTGTTCTAGCATTCTTTTCACGATAGCCTCCCAAAGTTACGCAACATGTAGCATTCCTGAAAAAGACAGCAACGTGTCATTCCAGTCAGCATATTTTCCCTCTAATTACACTTTTTTTTCTTTATTTGAATGCTATTAAAACAGGTTCAAGTGTTAACCCTGATTGTTAGTTACTGAATCAGCATGCCTACATATTGGCTGTATGTGGTCAGATCAGCTAGTAATAAAGTTAAGTTAGGTAAACACCCATAATCTAAGCACTGTGACAAGCGGTTCATTACATGAACAATATTTTTTGCAGATCTGTTTTTGGGGGGATATGACATAAGGCTTCATTTGGTCTTACTTCCTGCTGTTTGATTCTTCATCAATATTATTGTGAAGTCTATTATTCTTACTACATGCTGTCATTGCAGTTCCACTTTGGGTGGTGAGGAGCAACCTTGTTAATTCTGTCCACCAATAAATTTCCTGCTGCCTGCTGTGTCCTGTCGCTTTCTTTTTGTTTAGGAGGAAGGGAAATTTTAACTAGCCTTTTGTTTTGTCATTAGTGCATGAACCAGAGAGTTCAGGCTGGGTGACTGGCCTGCAGGGGAGTTAATTGGCTTAAAATGGGGAATAAGAACCTTATGGTAATGTTTTAGTTTTAATCTTTGTTTCAGTTTGAAATTATCTTAATGTCATATTACTGTTGAGGATTTCACAGTTGCATCACTTCTATGTTTAAGCTTCTTTTTTAAGCTTTAAGTTGAACAACTTTAATAGTTAAGAAATGAAAGGTTTTCACTTTGGTTTAAACCAAGAAAGTTTTCAATCTTTGGTTTACAAGTTTGGACTGTTGTATATTTATTGCAGTTTTATATGCAGTTATTTAGTCCTGATAAACTCAATAATTTTCTGGCCACATGTATTTGCGTCCTTGGCTTATTGCAATAGCACTGTAAAAAGTATAAAAATGAAATCCCAAGTTTGGGGACCTGTAGTCGGCGTGGGAAAGTTTCTGGTACAACTGCAGCCACAGTTTTTCTGATATTGACCAGTTCTGTCCCTTAGGTTTAAAGTCCAGGGACTGGGGTGGGCATGGATTTAGGGTGATATTTCTTTTGTCCCTTGAGCAATTTCTGTGTTGACTTGGTGGCATGTTTTTGTCAATCTAGTTAATGACTGAAAAAAGCCCAATTGTGACTCAGTTTCCATTTTACACAGTGAAAATGGAATGGAGTTTGGTTTGTGTGCTTAAAATAGTTCATGTTGATTGCACTCTAACGAGGTTAGTGGCTTATGAAGCATTCCAGATCCTCCACCATATTTAAAAGCAGCCATGTTTCTTTTCCAGGCCTAAAACATAGATTTATAATCTTAAAGGAAATAAGATTAAAGTCTTAAAGGTCTAGTTGCGGTCCTGGTGATTTTTAGTACATCACTCAACAGTATTTTTTGCCACCAATGTATAATGTATTTAAAATAAAGCCTGGATGTGTTTACATATTTCATTGTGAGATTCTGCAACTGCATAAATATGAATTTATTTTTGCTTTTAATAGAGATGCCTACAAATGAGATCAACATTTACGGTATAAGATTTATTTAGATTGTTCCACTTTTATCTTTCAGAGAAATGATTACATTTCCTCTTTTCTTTACTTGTGGCCTGAAATTAGTTTTTAATGTCTGTTCAGAGTTCTGCATTTTATTCTTTGTTTTAAACATGTCTGATCTTTCTCCTGCTGTCGCCTTGGGCTTTGGGAAATGCAGGGAGGGATTATCAGTGGAGGAAATTCTGGCCACAGGTGGATTAAACCTGTCCAGGAATAGTGGTCTTGTGATGCAGATCTTGAACCACAGGAGCTCTGACTTTAACTAGACACAACTGGGGTTTACAAAAAGAATAGAAAATGAAATATATGAGAGAGAATTGCAATTCGATGTATGACTGAGTACACCTTGTGGCTAAAACAAACAAAAGAAAGAATGAGCCGTTATCCCTGGGGTCCATAGGCCATCCAAACTTTTCTCCATGTGTGAGTACGGTGACCTATAAAACCAGCACAGCTTTGATGTGTCGGCCTTGTCCTGAGTAATGACGGTGAACAGACAGAATGAGTACAGGGGGCCAGAGCAGAGATTAGGCTGTGTTGTGTTAGACATTCTAACTCCGGAGCTTGGTGTGCAACCATGAGGCTGGCTGCGTTTGCTGAGACACCCAGTTTGATAAAGTGGAAGTACATTGAAAGAGCAACCCAAAGCAGCGTGACTGAGCATGCACAAAGGGTGAGACGAGTGGTTACTATAGTACCATTGGACAGGAAAAGATTGTTGGAGACAGAGAAAATGAGAGCTTTAGCAATTTATATTTCCAATGATTAAACACAACCTCTGAAGTATGATTATGAAATAAAAAAAAATGCAACATTTTCAGGAGTTGGTAAAACCTGCTTAAAAGGCACAATACTGCAACCTAAAAGGATTAGTGTAGCTAGGTAAAAGATTTGGCAAGATGGCCTCCTGTTAAGAGACAATGGCCCCAAGTTAATTTATTTGAGAATTGTGTGTAAGACTATTAAAGTCTTCTATGAAAACTTGAAAAAATAAACAGCAAGTATGTGGGAGGAGTTTCACGTCAGATCACATTACCACATCAGAGAGGGCTGTAACCCTTATCCCGTTGCCCATTGGTTGCCAGGTCTTGTTGGACATCCACCTCAGTTTTAACTCTTTTGCACATGCTTATTTGCTGTAAAACCCTAAAAACAACAAAAAAAAAGTTTGGTTTTACAAAGACAACTGACCCATATAATTATGACAAGTTTTGTTTTCCTCAGGAAGATTCATTAGACAGAGCTTAAGAAAACCAAAAAGTCTTCAACGTTTGCAGAACTTCTTCACAACATGGCTACTTCTGTTTTGGGGACAACTCTGGAACATCTGATTAGAAGGATTCTTAATAAAATCTAGAAAATTAGAGGCGGTCTTAAGCATCCTCAGTCAGAGGCTTCTTCAGAGTCACTGTAATACCAGCTGCTACAGGATATCCTTCCTGCCCACCATCAATATGTACAACTCCTTGAAGAAAACTATGAGTTACAACAAAATGCATTTCCCCTTTGCGATTAATAGGATATTTTTAAATGAACTGAATTAAATATGATGACAATATGTGACCATATTAGGGTGGGATTCTGTGTGATTGTCAGTGATCAAGTTGCAGGAGATACCAAATGTTAAGAATAACATCGATCTGACATCACAACCACAGTCAAGTCACCGAGAAAATCTACATGTAAACATGAGATAAATGTTTAGTAATGCATTGCATTTTTATTCTGAATCTGTGGAACAAAGCAGAACTTGTAGCGAGAGGATGACGCATGTTTTCCATATTGATGGGCGTATAAATGCTCTGGTTTCTGCTTGCTCAGCAAATCACACGTTAAGCAAGTTCATTGTTATCCTGCTTTGAGATCCTATAAAATACAAACTTTGCGTTTTTCTCCGTTCCTGGAGCTTTGCTCTGTATTGAATGTTGTAGTATTTCTTGGTAATGAGGTTAATATGTTACGATCCATTCATGGTGAAAAAGCTCCGCCTTCGTCTTGCGTCAGTTTGTTTATATGTCCCGCCCTCTTTTCACGACTAATGAAAACGCTCAACCAGGCGGGATATTTCATCAGAAACCACTGACTTCGCTGCTTCTCTTCCGTCTCTATCTGTCCACTATTGCACTCCAGAAGACAGCAAAAGGTACAAATATAACTATTTATATATATATATATATATATAGATATATAGATATTTAAAAATCCAAGCGGTGTTCAATGACGCGCTTTTTTCCATTCAGTAGTAACGTTTATTTATCTCGTAGTAAGACTGATGCAATCCTCCTCTTGTGTTGAATTGGCGCTAAAGAACAAAACGTTCTTCACCTTTATTACCCGATTTATGTGTGAGCGTTTGGAAAAGACTTGTAATTTGCCAAACGTTACAGTCATAATGAGTTAATTCGCTGTAGTTAACATTAAGTAAATCGGCTTAATTTGTCATTTGAGCGGGGAATCAGCTGATGTGTAGTCCGGCGTGTAATGGAAAACCAATGACAACAGAGCAGAAAAGGGAAACTTAATAGGGGGTTACCATTGTGGAAAAAGTGTTTAAACAGTCCTCTCTTTTTAAAGAATACACCTGACTCCCATAGTTTTATCACACAATGTTTTCATTCATTGTTTCGCTTTACGCGGTTAAAACATCGTGAGTCTGATATTTCACTTTTTATCAAGGCGTGTTGATGCCTGGAATGCTGCTTTCAAAGACCCCCACCAGCACCGAAAAATCCAACACGTGCATCGAAATGCCCTCAGATGAACTCAAAAAATGTTGTTGGAATGGTTTATTTTAATGTGTAGATTTTCTCACCAAAACGGGCAAATAACATACCAGGAAACGTAGCTGTTAAACCGCTGCTTGCGTTGTATTTATGAACCTAAAAGCCGACAGTCACTGAGTGCCGCTTATACCTGAATGCAACAATATCAACACAAGGAGATGAGCACTTGGAAGCCACGTAGCTAGCTGATGCTTCACATGCTAACAGCTGGACATCATTCAATATGTTTGGCAATGCTTGTAAGTAAAGACATTTTAACTGCTAATTTATTTGAGGGTTTCTTTTGTGCATAAACCACAAAGATTCATGAGTGTCATCAAAGCGAGCTGTCTTTCCTCGGTCGCCGCCGCCGAGCCGCCCGTTCCAGGGTGTTCCCATGTCTGTGTTGCATCAGCCGGCTAAAAGCAACCTGTAGTAAAATGCTTCGCTCCTTAAAGCAACCTGTAGTAAAATGCTTCGCTCCTTAAAGCAACCTGTAGTAAAATGCTTCGCTCCGTGTTTAAACCCGCTGAGCTCGAAGGTCAGGTGGTGTGCGGTGGAGTTGTAAAGGTGTGAATATACCATAAAACTGTAAGCCATGCTGCAACAAACTACTCAAGTACTGCGGCTATGTTGAAATGTCACGGTTTTTTTATTGACCTATTTAAAGTTTATCAGTTTCTAGTAAAGATTTTTTTTAAAAAACCGAGAATTAATGGTGCTTTTACTATACATTTGATGTTTATGATTGCTATTTTTTAAATGTCCTCACAGTCACATTACTATGGTTTTATTAAATATTTGTGACGAGATTTACTTCTAGATATTTGCTGTATTAGTTTACCCTAAGTGGCAAATGAACAATAGATATTTGCCACACCTTGATCTACTATGATACAGCAGGTTATTCAGGTATAACACCTCAATTTCATTGTGAACACAAAAATAAAATAAAAAATTATTATAACAAAAAACAACAATTCAAACTCCACTGTAAGTGTTCATTTTTGTGTTTTCACAAGTAAAATGGAGACTTCATAAATCTTTTTTTTTTAATAATCCGTTTCATGTGAAATCATCCAAGATGATTTTATGATTTGATGAAATCATGATTTGATGATGATTGAAGGTAATAATTAAGGTTATTACTTATTACCTAAGTAATAACCTGGGTTATTACTTAACACTATTAACTAGAATAGTAAAATGGACAAAAGTAACATATTTAACGTGGAAAAGTAGGTTATACAGCTGAAAGAAAACTGCTTTATTTTTTCTTAGCCATGTGGCATCCCCCACCTACAGACCATGCTGCTCTGGGCAGAGAGCCATATTGCCCATATCAGAAAATATAAATGTTTGTAAACAGACATATGTATTTGTTAAAAGCAACAGGTAGGAGGTGAGGGCGGTTAGTTACTCTAAATACCATAAGTTAACACTTCTCATTAAGAAGACTTTGACCTGAAGAAACCATGTAATATAGGTTTTATTCGGTTTTATAACTTTTTAAAGGCTTTGATCTGCATTCCTACTGGTACAATAATTAGTACCATATTTTTTTCTGGTGAGTTGCGGCTCATGAGTTTAAGACCCTTAAAGTTTAATTTAATCAAAGCGTTTCTCTGTTTTGTCAAATTGTCTCAAGCTATCTTTTCATGCCTGCAGCTTAGCGGCCACACCTTGACATTCAAGATGTGGCCACTGTGTGCCAAACGGCCAAACTGCTTTATCCTCTTTAGCTCTACGTGAGCTTAATGCTGCCGCTCCCAGGTCCTGTTAAAGCAAGTAAGAGCTGGTGTTGGTCATGGGAAAGCGAGCAGGTTGTCCGTCACATTCCATTTGACTAGGGAGAGCAGCTTTTGGCACGGGTTGCTGTGTCCTGCCAGGTGAATTGAGAGGTCGGTCAGTTCAGTCTCAGCGGTCGGTCTTTTCCACAGATACATGAACAAAGGTCCTAGAACGGGCTTTGTTGGGGGCTTTTGTGTAGATTTTCATTAATACAACATATATTTTTCACTCAATGGGGCTACACATAAATTCAGACAATATTGCAGGATTGCTGAAGAATACTGCAGCATCCTTTTTGGAATAATAAAGAGGTTTTAATGTTATATACGTTGTTCAGTGTTTACTCTTGCAGTCTTGTCTACGTCTTGTTCCATTTGGTCCTCCAGATAACAGATTCCCATTAGTTTGAGTGAAGTTACCACAGTTTCAGAGTTTTTCTTTTTTTTTTTTTTACAAACTAAATTTATAACATGATCCAACTGATATTGATCCACTTTATATTCCCACTATTGCTAAAACAAACAGGAGTTTTCTCATATCCCAAAATATTTACAAAAAGTTAAAAAAAAATTATATATATATATTTCCGAGGGATTTAGAATAAAGCCACATCCAGAAGGTTTTTTTTTTTTTTTGCTTTAATGTCTTAGAACAAAGCAAGCTTGTTAAAAAGCTGAGTCAGAGAAATGTGGCTAATCAGACTGGTTTGTGCTGCTTAGCCAAAGACTGAACCAAAATGTTTTTGGCCTGAGTTATGCTCCATGGTTGATGTTGTAGTAAATTGAACAATAATCACTCAGTCACACTCCATAAAAGTGAGTCGCACAGGCAAATGTTGAAATGTATTGATTTTTTGTAAGTGAGCTCTGTGTGATGCAATGTTTGCATCATGTTACTATATAATTTGTTTGTTTTTTTTGCCACTGTGGAACAGATTTGGCCCTGTGACAGACTGGCGACCTGTCCAGGGCGTACCCCGCCTCTCGCCCGGAACGTTAGCTGGAGATAGGCGCCAACACCCCTCCGATCCCACTAGGAACAAGGGTGTTAGAAAATGGATGGATGGATGGAACAGATTTGTGACGCCTCTTTCTTCTGGCCCGGTTCTGTAACCACCACAACAGCAACACTAGTGACTGCAGTCAAAACAAACCCATGTGTTGTTCAAGTTAGAACATGGCCCAGAAACAACTTATAATGAGGTTAGCATGTTTGTTACCTTCCAAAATAATCCTCTTACCGTGCAGTACGTGGCAGCAGCTGCAGTGAAGCTCAAGCAACACAACCATTATCCCCGAAGCCTGTTATAACCGGAGCGCAGTTGGCCTGAAACGGTGGGTTAGCAGTCCCACCGGCACGAAGAGCCTTTCTTTAAGGAGCAAAGTATGACAAGANTTTAAGAGTGTGTGTGAATGCGTGGACTTGTGGAGTTTGTAACCCTCATGAAAACCACAAGGAAAAGATTAGCGATGCGCTGACGTGAGCGAAGCCGCAGCGATGGCTCGTTTTAATGAGGCCATCATAAACCCTCCAGATATGTGGCATTCCATAAAAGAGAAAGTACTCTCCTGGTTGCACTCAAACAACTCTGTGAGGTGCTGGGTGAACCCCTGAGAGGGTCACATTCAGCCAGCCATGGCACTTTGTTAATAGGTGTTTATTAGCACAACGCAGACGCCCCTCAGATCTCAGTTCCTGGTGTGCGAGTGGAAAAATGCTGCTGGAATGTCACACCAAGCAGGAGGTTGGAGCATTTCCACCCAGCACCCGTTTCCCATCGTCTTCAGAGGGGCGAGTGTTTATTGTGGCGGCGCTCCGGGTGCGCTGTTATTTGGATTTCATTGTTTCACCGTGTTTGTCTTTTATTTCTCTCAGTCCTACACTGTACGAACCAAGGCATTCTTTTGATCCGGTAGAACGAGACATTCTTTGATTAATTGGTCGTGTTGCCTTTGTGGTATTAATAGAATATTGTCTGTACTGAAGCACTGTGGGTTTATGTCCTGTTCACTGAAAGGGGCCACAATTAGATTCTTGTCTTTTAAAACGTTTAAACCAAGATTTTTGTTTTGCACGACGTGTGACATGAAACCAAACTGGTCAGAGAACAGATCTTTCTTAAGGCAAAAAGTTCTTCTTTTGTAGACGCTGTGACACTGAGACGGTCCGGTCCGTGCTGCCAGGGTAGGGTTTCTTCGCCAACTGAGCAGTGAAGTGACCGACTGGCCCGATATGTCAAGGAATCAGGTGTCACAGCTTAAACGGCTTCAGACAGGACACAGCATTGCTTTTTATACTTTCTCAAAGTCCCTGAAGAACAGGGCTTTAACAGAATTCAGACCCCTTGAACTTTTCCCATCATGTGACAAAGTGTTTTGCATTCAAGTTTTCATTTGTGACAGGTGAAAGAAGTGAAATGTGAAATATTTTGCAAAGTACAATAGCCAGTTTGTTAGAGAACAATAAACTAATGTGTGTATTGCTTATCTTGTGATAAAGCTTTGAATCAGTTAGAATGTGTAGTTATCTTTTAAATAATTGAAATATCAGCTTTTAGTTCTTCAGATTGCCACTCTAATCTCAAACGCGCTTGATTAACAGAACAACGGTCTGTTGTTTTGATAACGACACTGTCGCATGAAGCTGCTATAAGTTACAGTTTTCTTGATTATTTAGCTTCTTCATTATATCTGAATAATGTTGCCATTGCAGAACAGATAAACTTTCACTGTCCTTGATATTACAAGCAGGAGTTCCATGTGTCAGCAAGAGGGTTGCTGTAAATTTGAGGGTGATTTTTGCACATTCATCACATTATTATCACGGCACATGCAGGCTTTAGTGTGATCTCAGACAGTAGAATAACACAATGCACTGAGCTTCCTGTCATTCACACGCTCTGTTTATAATGTGCAAATCTCCGCTCTGAATTTCCACAAGTTTTTAAGTTAACTTTTATCTGTTAATCT
>CAEGAG010146734.1:0-11990 GCA_903067065.1 Brachyrhaphis terrabensis
CCTACCGTATTTTGGAATAACAGTATGTTACTGCTGGAATTCCACCGTAAATTTACAGCCATTTCTAAGAGTGTAGCCCTTTTTTAGGGATAATTTTGTTTACAGAGATTCCACAATTCATTTTATTGGTTGTTTCTGTTGTTTTATTTATTTTGAATATTTAAAATGTCTTCCAGTTCCAGTGTTAAATGTTTGTTCAAATGTAAAGTTTACTAACCTTTCATAATGTGTTTTTTTCCCACTATATTATTTGAAAATGGTCTCAAAACAAAGATATTATTGTTTATCGCAATAACTTCTGGGGCAATTTATCGTCCAGTTAAATTTGATATTGTGACTTTCTGGTGTTTATTCTCACTTCAGGAATAAGGAGCATCAAACTAAATGTGTTAAACAGTGAAAACCTTCAAAATACCGAGTGACATTGTACTCCTCATGTTGCAAAAACCTACTTTTGCGTTTATTATGTGGAATAATAAACGCAAATTTTTCTGTAATGTCAGAATTGAAACTAAATATCCAAAAATTTTATAAAAACTAGACTATTTTCACATGCGGAGAGTAGCAGCTGCAGCACGATGAGCATAAACAGACCGCTGTAAGTTAGTTAAACATCCAACTCCAGTCGGATCCGTGCAGCCCGCTTCCCCCCTTCATGCACCTCAACGCGATGCTTACCTTGCATGAGAGTAAAAGCTGTGACAGGAGACAGTGAGCGATGAAAAAAGGCCAAAAACTTAAAGTAAATGGCATCAGATCTCGGAGTAGCATTCCTCCTGCGCTGTTCTCGAAGATACTATGAAGCGTTTCCAACAAATGAATGCAGTAGTATAGTACATAGGCTTGAAGTGTTTGCGAAATAACCATCCACCCTTTCCACTTCAGCGGCTGTAGCTGTGACAGGCGTCTCCGGGAATAGTTTATGCCCCAATCATTTTCCTCTTCACATCCCGCTGTCGATCGCATAGGACAGGCGAGCTGGTGGGATGAGCAGCAAACCAGCGATCATTCACATCTCCAAAGTAGTTTTTTCCTCTTTTTTCTCTCTCTCTCTGTGTGTGTGTGTTTGTCTCTCTCTCTCTCTCTCCCTCTCTCTCTCTCTCTCTCTCTGTCAGATAGCGACCTGAATCACGCCGCTGCTCCGCGCAGTGTGAGGGCGGTGGACGGCCCAGACCTTACATCTCTCCACGGCGGCGAGCAAGAGCGCAGGACGAGCCGCTCAAGCCATCCAAGTTGAGGAGGAGGAGGAGGAAGAGGAAGAGAAAGAGGACGAGGAGGGGGGATCTTAAAATCGAGAAGTGAAAGAAAACAGAGACGGGTCCTCGCAGCGGCATCACCTCAACTTCTCAAGGCAAGATTCGGGATGGGCGAGTCCGGAGGGCAGTGGCGCATCTCCACTCACCTCAGCTCCCCCTGACACGAACTAACCCTCCTCCTCCTCCAAAACACAGCCAGCAGCTCCTGTGGTTGGCTGCAAAGCAATCAGCGCAGGCTTTCTTTCTTTGTTTATGTTTTTCCCTTCCCTCTCTCTCTCTCTCTCTCGTTTTCTCTCTCTCCTCCATAAAGGTCTGTGTTTCGTGTTAAAGTCGTGTTTGATGCGCTGCAAAGTCCCAAAAGTGGGCCGGTGTAAACACTGATTCAAACTGCCACAATAAAAAGAGTTTTATCTTCTTTTCAGTCTAAATTTGAATGTTAAAGTCCAGTTCTTGCCGTAAACTGAAAGCAGGATCTGACATGACTTTCTTCAAATTAAAAATGCAGGATGTAACTTTTAATTAAATTTTTTTTTTTTTTTTTTTTTTTTTTTACATATTTGCTAAAACTGTCACCATATCTTGACAGAATAAATAAATCAGATAATCTGTGAAAAGATTGATCTTCACACCTTCTACTCTGAAAAATGTACCAAAAACAAACACTGAGAGCCAGGAGGAGGACTTTAGCACTGTCAATCAACCTCATGTACTTGTTGCTAAATGTGCTAATGGTAGAGAAATCTTCCTGGACATCTCCCGTCATTGGTGGGTACGCTAATTAGCTTGAGCATTCACAACAGGCTTTCCTAGCTGTAAAGACTGGTGATTGTTAGCACTAAGACCCGCCTCCTGACTCTGATTGGTTATTTCTAGTTAGCACTGGGAGAAAGTAGAGGAGCTATTTTTTTATCTGTCTTAGACCATCATAACATAGTGACAGTTTTAACAAATAACCAAAATGATATTTTTTATTTGGGCTTTCCAAAATTATTTAAAGGTAGCGTGATCTCATTGGATGTAAACTTCTAAATTATATTTAAAAATAAAAATATGTCAAATTATTCTGGCATTTAGCACATGATCCAGAAGAGAAATTTCAAGCAATTAATTGATTGTCGATTAATTGTTTATTAGATTAAAATTAATTCCAATCATTAACAACGTCCGCGAGATCTTCTTTTAGTGTTGTAGTTTGGCCGCCATCCGGCAGAGGGCGCCGCTCGTCATTTTTAACCGGAGCCGTTACAACACAAACAAAGATGGCGGCGCTCTACTATAACGGCGAAGAGGTAAGGTCCAAACAGTCCAGTTTGGGATAAAAAAAAAATCACTTTATGCGGTTCTGTTTTGAAATATAAACACTTGATAAGTTTCTTAAGTTATCAACTTAATAATTTGACAGATTAGAGTCAATTTCTCATTTAAAAAATACTGATTTGCTATGAAGGTGACGACAGAAAGGCGGATAAAAATACGTGACGTCAATAAACACGGTTGGCTTTCAGCGCTGTCTAAGTTTAGTAATGTGAGAAAATAATTTTCAGTATTTAACACATCTGACAGGAAAAAAATATTTAAATATAATAATTAGCTTCTCTTTTAGCATTCAGCAGGTGAAAATGTATTTCTTCATGTCATGGAAAGAAGTTCGGCCATTTTGATACAAGATAAAACTAGTCGATCGATTAGACCAGTGAACTTTAGATTAACTCATTAAAGATAACACGCAGTCAGACAGTGGAAATGAAAGGTTTTCTTTTTCTGTGCTGTATGTAAATATGTGGTTTGGCTGTAGTGAATAGTGGGTGATGCTGTGGGGCAGAGTGGAAGATATGAGACAACAATGGGTGGATTTTAAGAGTGGAGTTGCATAATGTTGTTGGTGGTCTTCTCTGGGCACGGTTATGAAATTAGCCCCCAGTCATACATGGTACCAGGGAGCCAACGTGACATTCAAACGTCTGATTGACAATGAGAATAAAACCCTGATCCTCAACCAGAAACCTGTAAAAATATGAGATTTTTCTGCCTTTTTAAAAGCAAACAATAAGCAGAAATGCTCCTCCTACTCCGCCGAGTGTTAGAAAATGAACATTTTCGCACATCTTCAATAAGTTGCAGTTTAATGTCCTCTCTGCTCTCCTGGGGCTTTAAATATTTGAAATGGGAGCCAACCGAGTCTGCTCAGTCCAAATAATTTAAATAACATCCAAGCCTACGATTCAAACCGGTTTGGATTAAGATCAGTGAATTCAGCAACCAGCCCTGCAGCCTTTTGTTGTGACTGAGCATTCATCACATGTCTTGCCTATCAAAGAGCACTTCACAGACAGTAATGGGATGAGCTCATACAAAGAGCTGTGGATGACTTTTAGAGTGGAAAATCCTCGGCCACTGCATGTTAGGCTGCATTTGCAGAGCTTTTTCAGAGTTTTGAAGGATAGAACAAGCTTGGCATATAGTCTGCGGCTCCTGCTCATCCATCCTCTCCAGCAGTCAGTCCCAGTATTGATTATCTGACAAGAGGAAAGCTCTACATCCTCCTGTTTCCTTCCTGCTACCTCACCTCATTCCAACAACCAGCAGTCTGGCACAACATGCATCACGGCCGTATAAACTGATAGGGAAGCCTCTTTATATAATTACTGTGGTCTCTCACTGTTATCTTTCTTGCCAAGATAGTTAATCTGCATCTCTTAGCAAACAAAGCCTGAAAATGCCGAGTGCATAAAATGAAAGAAAGATTTTACATCCCTCAGTCAGCCGCAGAATAATAATGTTCGGCTAAGATTAGCACAGCTGCCTTTATCTTTTCTATCTGTGTTTCTCTCTTATTATATCAGTGTGTGTGAACATTATTGGATCTGGTTGAACATGTACAGTGGGTCAGAAAGCAGTGGACGTACACTGCCATCTAGTGAAAAGTGTGAAGCAGGAAATAGGATTGTGATTTTGACCATGTACACTGCAAAACCACAAAATCTTACCAAGTATTTTTGGTTTAGTTTTTAGCAAATATCTTAATACACTTGAAATGATACAAAACTAACTTACAAGTAGAGTTTTAGGTAGGGATATGAGCTCATTTTAAGTAATTAATTCCTTAATATTGATGAAAAAGTTCTGGTTCCAGTGGCAGATTATTTCACTTATAATAAAGACAATTTTTCCATGTTTTAAGTGAGATAATCTGCAAGTGGAACTAGTTTTTTTCATCAATATTAAGAAATTATTGACTTAAACGGGTCCTACATCTTTTGAAGAGTCACTTGTTAGTTAGTTTTATCTTATTTCAAATGTTCTAAGATATTTGCACTAAAGCTAGTTGGTAAATCTTACAAAAAAGACACTTTTTTTTCAAAAAAAACTTCTCGTTTTAAGACAGTTGCCATTACTAAAAATTATTTCTGTTGGCTAAATTGCACAATAATGAGAGAAAGGATATGTGAGAAATTTACTTATTTTAGTCGTCAAAAACACTAATAAATAAATATTGCACATATTTAATCCCTTATCCCACGTTTTTTTTACTATTTTAAGTGGGGATAAATATAGGCTGTCCCTTCTAATTTCTCACCAGGAATTGCATTTTTTTTTATTTACTAAAGCTGAAATGATTAATCAGATTAATTTAGTAATCGATTAATTGCTAATGTTGAGTATACACATAAAAAAGCGAATTTACTGAAAAACAATATTTTCAGAGCACTAGTTAAGCCAAAACTGTACAAAAAAATATATACATTGTGAAATTAAGAAAAAAAACACTTTTGTCTGTAAAAATGTTCTGTTCAAAACTCCTCAATTGGCAAAGATTTGATCTGCTTATGTAAAAAAAAAAAAACTCTAATATTAGAAATAGATCTTCCAATAATATTTTAAAAATACGAACAAAATGTAAAAAAAATATTTTTAATTTAAAAAAAATATATATGTAAAAACAATATTTTAAAAAAGTTAGCCTTTAACTTTATTTTTTAATATTTTTAATAAAAAATATTGTTAAAATATTACTTTTAGAATAAGACAAAATATTATTTTTAATATTTTATTTTTAAAATATTTGTAATATAATATACTTTTTTGTTAAATATTTACAATATTTTTTAAATGCATTTAGAATAAGCTTAATTGGTTCTATGAAAAATCTGTAGAATTCTACATTTTAAAAAATCAAATTAATTGATTAATTGTCAGAATAATCGATTACTCAAACATTATTAGTTGCAGCCCTGTTTGTATTTGAAACTCGCCTCCATACAAAATCAAACATACAGACTTGCATGTTCAAGTCTAACCTCAAAATCCATCTGTTTAAAATGTAAAGTGACTCTTTCTTGTTTATAAAATAACTGCTGAAAGGAAAGCAGTATAAAACAAGAAGGTTTAAAACTTTTCCTCAGGACTCTATATTTAGTCATTTGACAGACGCTTGACTGACACAGAAGAAGTCTAAACAAAGCAACATTATGTGCTTTAAATATCTTATATAGGCCACCAGCTCTGAAGCAGAGAGAGGCTTCAATCTGCTTTATAATCTCCTTCAACTCATCTTGAAAACAAAGAACTAAAATCATGAAATATTCTGTTTCATTTTCAAAATGTATTTGTTTTTTCTTGAATGTTTTTGTTAATTTAATTCTCAGTTTTATTTTTTAGAGCTTTAAATGAAAAATATAAATAATGACGCTGTCCTGTTGCAGCTTTCTGCATAGTTTGCATGGATTTAAAGATTTATAACGAACTTGTGTGCAAATTGTCGCATAAAACACCAAATCTTACTAAGTATTTTGGTAGTTTGTTGTGGAAACATCTTAGTTCACTTGGAATAAGACAAAACTAACTTAGAAGTAACTTTTCAGCAAGACATCGGAGTTTGTTTTAAGTTAATAATTTGCTAATATTAATGAGAAATTACTCGTTCCACTAACAGATTATTTCACTTAATACACGGGGAAAATGTCTTAAGAGTGACTTAAAATAAACTCTTATATCTTGCTAAAAAGTTACTTACAAGTTAGTTTTTTCTGATTTCAAGTGTACTAAGATATTTGTACTAGGAACTAAACAAAAACACTTGGTAAAGTTTTGTGTTTTTGCAGTGCAGGTCATCTAAAGCTGGAATAAAATCTGTGTAAAAGTGTAAAAAGTTCTGAAACTCAAACCAAGAAATGCCTAAAATGAGCCACAAACATTTTATCCCCAACCACTGATGGATGCTGGATGTGCTTCCTCCTTCTCTTTCCTCTTTCTTCCTCACTTCAAAAGCACAGGAGTGGGTGACAGGCGGGTGGACGGCGGGGGTCCCCATTGTTAACCAGCCTTTTCAGTTAAACAGAGGTGAGGCAGAGGAGAAGAGAGGGGGACAATGGGCCCGACTGCCGCTCCAGAACCAGAGGAACCAGCCACACAGCAACAACGGCTCTAAACGCAGCGCAGGAGTCCATCGTTCTCTAAATAAACGGCCTTAAATCTGGATGCATGTCAGCGATTTTCAGCAAGTTTTTCTGGAGAAACACGTGGATGTTAACCATCAGTCATTTCTGTCCAGAGAGTCAAAACTGAGCAAGAAAACTGAAGAAAAGGACTTTCAAGTTTTTCCTGAAATGTAAATAAAAAACTACACATTTATTCCAATTTAAATTATCTAAAACTTACACATCACATAATTACAGCATCAGCTGAGATGAATAGTAACTAGTTAATTTTTTGGAGGAAAATTACTTCTATGAGTGTTTTTACTAGGCTGTACTTTTTAGACTGTAAAATTTCTGGATTCTCAAAACTTGTCTGAAAGATGGACAAGCTTGTTTTATTAAAAAAACCAAACTAATTTGGTTACATATTAGAAATCTAATATGTATATATTAGATTTCTGTTATCGCCTCTCATTTCTGAGCTGCTGCTCCAGCAGATCGACACTTTTGAAAATCAGAAATGTCCATGTCTTTTCTAGAATTTTTTTTTTATTTTTGAGACTGAAATTTACTTTTTTTTTCTAGATAATTTTTTGTTTAATTAAAAAATATGAGATTTTCTAGACAAAAGATTACTTTTGCAACTAAAAACTGTCCTAGTTATTTCTATAAAATTTCTAAGATTAATCTCAAAGTTTTATTTTTTTCTAGCAAATTTTCAACTTTTCAAACTCATAAATTTCATTTTCTTAGAGATTTTCTAGAAAAAAACAAGGGAAATTTCTGCTCTCAACTGTAAAAACAAATTCTAGAAAATGATTTTCTAGTTTGTAAAGTGAAATAATTTCTTGTAAAAACCTTTTATACTTTTTTTTTCTAGAAGACATCTAGAAAAAGAAATAAATAGAAAAATATTAAGTAACTTTTTTTGGGAAAAGGAGCCTCTAGAAAATTTTTATTTTTCAAACTCAAAAAAGTCAGAAGTTTTTTCTAGAAAATTTCAGAGATTAATCTCAAAATTTCAGATTTTTTTAAAAATTTCTGAAATTGTCTCAACATTTAATTTTTTTGCCTTTTTAAGGTTAAGTATTGAGCTATGTATATATTAGATTTCTGTTATCGCCTCTCATTTCTGAGCTGCTGCTCCAGCAGATCGACACTTCCCAGCTCAATAAAGGGATGAAGCTCAATTAGCATTTCACAAGTCCCGTTCCCCCTCCGCCGCAGCCTTCCCCGTGGAGCCCATGCTTTTCTGGGGATTGTCCTGTTTTGGGCCCTTGTTGCGGTTGGCAGGGTGACAGTATTCGAGTGTGCAAACTTGTGCCATTGTCCTCCGGCCAGAGGGAGCCATGGAGACCCCATAATATGACACAGGAAAATGTTTGCTGATGGCAATTCTATGGGCTTTGTCCGAGTCTTTTTTCCTTCATGACGACTCGATTTAAGTCTCTAAATGTTTGACTACAAATGCAGGAGTGCTATCCAGCTCCTTCCCCTTTGTCCCGCCAGGTTTGAATGAGTAATTCAGCCTTTGTGTCGCTCGATTGAGGGGGCAAACAGAAAGACAAGATTCTTGAGCGTTCAAGCCCCTTTCCATGGTTATGCGCTCTTTAGATCCCCCCACCGCCACCAAATCCTACAGCTGACATCATGTGGAAGGCATTAAACCTCAACTTTAACCCGTGCAACAGGAAGTTAAAGCATGTCCAATACGATATATTTCATTTATGTTGAATTATTTTGCGTAAAAGGAGCAGCGTTAGAAGCGGTTTTTTTGGGGGGGAAATATCGCGTTTCCAGGGCTGGGCTTTCCAGATCTCCATGGCAGCAATTTGCGCTGGTGAAGAATTTGATACCAAGGCGCTTGGAGACTGATTGGAGTGCATTGTGAGGGGTCTGGGGTCGCTGATTGGTTCAAGGGAAGGAGCATAACTACAAAGGGTTTATATTCATTCAGCTTCCTGAAGTACCTCTGCAGTCTGGAGGGAAGCTTCGACTAAAACGGTGAGCTTGAGTTTAAAAAACTGAGATTTATTGGTGCGCAATTACGCAAAAGTCTAAACTAATTTATGATATTTTACAGATTATGGTTAATATTTCTACAATGGACTCATAAAGTGAGCCAAATATCTTCTGGTTAAGATGTCAAGCGCAGACAGCGAAGTTAAAACTTTACTCAACTTTGTAAATTTGGCGTCCAGCGACATCAAGGCGGCTCTGGATAAGTCGGCTCCCTGCAGGCGCTCCGTGGATCACCGGAAATACCTACAGAAGCAACTCAAACGCTTCTCACAAAAGTTCTCCAGAGTCCCGAGAGGTCAATCTCTGACTTCTGCGGACTACAGGTGCGCCAGAGGAGCTGAGCGTCAAAGGGCGACTGCGACGGATCAGGCCAGCTCCGATGCGCAACATGCGCAGAGCGTCGGCGGCTTAATGGACCAGGTGCCGATGCGGAAACGACAACTACCAGCGTCGTTTTGGGAGGAACCCAGGCTAACCAAAGCCAGGAGAGACAAACCCTTTTTGGATTTGAGAAGAAGCAGCAGCTCGGGGACATCTGATGGCGGAGAGAATGAAAAGAGGAGAAGGAGTCAGGAGGACGCGCAAAAAACCGCAAACTCCTCATCCGGCAGGCGCAGCTCTGCGGAAAAAGAAGTGCTGAAACTGGATCTGACTTCACATCGCTCCGTGAGTTTCTGCAGCTGCTGCCCCTTCCAGTTCCAAGGACACCAGGTCCTCCACAGCCAGATTGTTGTTCCGCATCCTCCCTTTGGTCTGTGGAGCAAGGCAGCAGAGCCGCAAAGGTCCGAGCATCCGTACGGACAGAAACTCCACACGCACGTTGTGGTGAAACCGATCCCGACCAAGGCCACGGCGCAGTCTCCGATCTTCAGCGTGTTTGGGTTCATCTAATCTGCCCGTCACAGGAGGATTGGGTGCCGGTTGTAAAGTTACACACAAAAATTAGCTGAACTAATTTGGGTCATTTAGCCTGTTACGAGAGAAACAATTTCATTTTCAGTCATTTTCGCCACGTTTTTTTTTTTTTTTTAGAATGTTACTGTTTCAAGCTAAATGAAATATTCTAATTATTTACTTAGCAAGCTAAATATTCTGTTGAGAGTTAAATATTTAGCTCCAAACTTAAAAGCTATCTTGCTAGCTAATTAGCTCGGAGGTACCTATTTAGCTCTGACCTAAATAGCTAGACTGCAAACTAAATATTTAGCTAGCCCAGAGCTAAATATTTAGCTGGTATGCAAATTCGCTTGCCTGTAGGCGGAAGTGCCTGTCAAAGTAAAAGCTAGGTTTGCTGATGTCTGAGCTAGCTAAATATTTAGTTTGCTAGCTAAATGTTTAACTCTGAGCTATTTAGTTAGCAATCTAAATATTTAGTTTGGAAATAAATATTTAGCTAGCTCAGAGTTAGATATTTAGATAATATTCAAATTAACTTGCCAATAGATGGAAGTGTCTGTCAAAATAAAATCTGGGTCTAGCTAGATATTTTACTTGCTAACTAAATGTTTAACTCTGACCTAAATATTTATTTTTGAGTTAAATATTTAGTTTGCAAGGCAAATATTTAGCTAAAAAATGAATATTTAGCTTTAGTTAGCAAACTAAGTATTTAGTTTGGAGATAAATATGTAGTTAGAGGCTAAATATTGATTCAGAGCTAAATATTTAGGTTGCTAACTAAAAATTAAATTTGCATATTTAAATATTTTTGCTTCAAATACGATAAATGAACATTTATTTTATTTGTAAAGTAAATATTTAGCTTGCTAAAATATTTTAAAATATTTAGTTGAAACTGACATTTATAAAAGAATGAATAACATGGTGAAAATATAACTTAATAAAAAACTAACCCCCATATTTTCCTCTTAGACAGGCTAAGTAACCCAAATTATTGCTGTTAATTTTTGAGTTTGTATCTTTACAAACGCCACCCCATAAATGAGAAGGTGAAACTGTGAGCTTTGTGGCGTGTTTATGCTTTTTCTCTTGTATTTTGGAAACCGGACGCTTCTTTAAGCACTTACTAGAATGCTGTGATGTTTAAGCCTACAGGAATAAATTGCACTTTTCCAATAAACTAATCAGCTTCACCTTTATGTTTATTTTCACTCTGTGTCCACAGAGAGAGAAAATAATGTGTTTTTTGTACTTGTGTTCTGTCACGGTTTCCCCTTTTAACAAGAAAAATCTGTCTTTGTCAGGTAATGTTTGCCAAAATGATTTATTTTTAAATAAAAGACTCGAATTCCCTCAAGGAATCCTTTTGGCAGCTGTCTCTGAATGTTTCTTAAAAGCACAACGTAAATGACAGATTAAAAGGCCTTGTCACATCGCTTCAAGTATAAATAGATATATAAACAGAACAGATTGAAGATACGACTAAAAAAAGAAACAGGAAGATAAATATAGTGGTGAATAAAAAGATTAAAATCTGAGGTTTATCTGTTTGAAATCAGCCATCAGGACTCAGATATGTTTTTAGTCTGTTTGGCAGAGGCAAACTTGTAACAGATTTCCTGTTTCTCCCCATCTGAGTCCAAATCCTTAATCTGCAGAGGTGCTGAAGTGGACGTGGTGACACTGGAAGACAAGATGAGAACTGTTGTTAAAAAAAGGAAAGTATTTTTCTATGAGGAAATGAAAGCAAAGTGTTTCCTTGCACTGATTTTTATCTGGCACCTACATGACTTCCTTTTGATGGCGCGCCATTCGTCTCTGTCGTCCAGGAGCGCAGAGAGTTTGCTGCACAGCTGAACATGGCCGACGTAATCCAGCAGCAGGTCTATGACCGGGCCGGCCCATTTACACATAGCTGGGCTTGAGATCCACTCGCAGAACTGAAAACCATAAAGAAATAAAACAATCTTCATGAAAATCCCAAAACCATGAAGCTCTCCTGATTCTGTATTCATCTATTTGTGTGGAAATATGGGACACACACACACAGTGGCTTTTAAAAAAGCAGAAGACAGAAAAACAAGAAGACAGACGTAGCAAAAGACAGCTGAAGATGGAAAGACCAGGAGACAGTTAAAGACAGAAGTAGCAGAAGATAGCCAGAGATAAAGACCAGAAGACAGCTGAAGATGGAAAGACCAGAAGACAGAAGTAGCAAAAGACAGTTGAAGATAAAGACCAGAAGACAGTTGAAGATGGAAAGACCAGAAGACAGAAGTAGCAAAAGACAGTTGAAGATGGAAAGACCAGAAGACAGTTGAAGATGGAAAGACCAGAAGACAGAAGTAGCAAAAGACAGTTGAAGATAAAGACCAGAAGACAGTTGAAGATGGAA
>CAEGAG010146763.1:0-84417 GCA_903067065.1 Brachyrhaphis terrabensis
GGACGGATCATCCGGGAAATGATGAACAGGGAGATTCTGACTAAAACTACCTTAATGACGGACAAATTCTGGGATTTATTATGAGTCTCTGCTTATTTCCAAGCCCAAATGAGAAACTTCACGTTCAAAAACGAGCCCAAAAAGACTCAACCCGCAACTCATTAAATTTGCAAGCGACTTTAAAAAAAAAAAGCCCAAAGGCGCTTATAATAATTGGACTTGGCAACAGAAACTCAAGATAGTTCCTGTTTTTCCACCAACAAAATGCGCATCTCCTTCCATTGTTTACATTTCTGTCGCATAGAGACGTTGGTCACTTGATAAGACACGTAGAGGAAATACAATGAAATAACAAAAGAAAATAGTAACACAAAATGATTTCGATAAGTAACTGTAGTCTGATGACTTCAGCCATCACTGGTAGTGAGACATCAGGGCAAGCGAAGATCTCCAGCCTACTGCTGATGTCATTCTGAGCATGCTCAGTGATAGCGACCTCCTTGTACCATGTTGGGGTGATGCCAGGCGGGGAAACGCCATCTGTATGCCACACTCTCATCTCCCTGCTGCAAAATTGATCCACCATGCCCTCTTTATCTGCTTACCGACTCACACCTATGTTTGGATACACACACACACACACAAAGCGGTGTCTTGGCTCGCTGTAAAGAACTGTGTGTGTGTTTTAAAGTGGACACCCTCTTGCTGTATAAAAGGGATTTATGCATAGCTGGGTCCCTGAGTTTTTTCTGTTACGGTTTGATATGATAAGCCTTTTTTTATATGTTTAAAATCAATATGTAATCCTATGCAGGAGCTTATCCCTCTCCACACACACACACACACACACACCCCACGTCATTTGTAAATCTATTTGGGCTTTGTAACACATAGGGGCGGTGTGCTTCAGACCCTGATTGATTAGGTGCACTATGCAATCCGATCACATGGGCGACTTTTGATGATGTCGCCGACTCGTTCAGCGCCGAGTCGACTGAAACCGATGACAACAAATGTCTTTATGGGGAATCACAGACGGCCTGTTATTAGTTAATGTAACATAATTAGATATGATTGAAATCATTTACATGTTGGATCTTCCAGCAGTGAAGGCCTCTTTACAAGAGGAGTAAAGTCCTGCAGGTCGTCCAGCTTCACGCCTGTTTTAAAATGTTTTCTAGATATAAAAATCAGATTCTTTCTTTACAAGAGAAAACAAACTGTAGCTGGTGTAAAGTTATAGCAAGGTTTTCAAATCACTTTCCTTCACATTGTTTCTACAGCTCAGTTTTTAAAGTACATCGATTCCTCAAATCAGGGAAAACCATGTTAGTTTAGAGCAGCATTGCACCTCCCCCACCTGTTGCTGTGGACTACACATTCATAAGAAGGGTGCTTGTTATTGTGTAGAAAATTGTTTCTTTTCAGTTTTGAGCAAAATATATCACTGCTGAGCAGTTTTGTTAATTTATTTTGTAAATACCGTAACACTGTGGTATTTTTATCCTACGCTGAGAATCTCACACCAGCCCAGGTTTGATCTGATCTCACATCTGAATGACTATGTTTTCTGGATTTGTCCTGGATAATAAAATTGTTCCAGGATCTTAAACCTAATCAGATTCACATCTATAGGGTGGAAAATCTTTCTATTCATGATTCTTATTGATGCTTCCTTTTGATTCCTAATAAGTTTTTTGCAACTAGCTGCAACGTTGGAGGAAAACTTTATTTTCTCGAACACTCGCTTATGCCTGCATCAGTAAAGTTTACTTAAAAAATGCAAATATGTATATATATAGCTATATATATATATATGAGAAATTGTGTAAGTTACACCTTTGCTGTATGAAGACAAAAATGTTTTTCCAAGCTGTTTTCTATTTATTTTAATGGATTTATGGCGTGTAAAAATCTATTTATAAAATGGAAGTTGTCTATAAAGTATAATTTGTGAAGGCTCAACAAAAAGCACATTTTACATATTTAATTCTATTTTCTGTATCATTGATTTCCCATCATTGTTTCCGGAACAAAATCAGTTGGTATTCTTTAGAATAACTCAGTAAAAAGTATTGTCTTTCTAATGGCATTGATTGGAGTGATGATGTTGACACTTTGTTTTCAACGCCATTTTAAATGTTACAAATCTCGTTGCGTTTCCCAAACTGAATCGGTCGTGGAAAGAAGTCGTGGTTTTGTGTGAAACTGCTCAAATTTTCAGGCTTAGTTGGATTTTTCTGAACTTGAACTCCTGAAGAGATTCTATCAACAAACATTAGTTTTCCTCTCCGTTACGTTTTGCATGTGATGCGGCGGAAGGATCTGTTTTTGATCTACCAGTCGTTTTCCTTTGCCTGTCGTCTTTCTTTTGCTTCACTGACACTTTTTGTCTCCTGACTCCCACTCGGCCTTCACCCAGCCCCAGCCTTGCTGGGCCTTTTTTTGTTTTTGTTTTTTTTCCAGAACCAGGATGAAGCGGGATGAGGAACGACGGGGAATCCGTTGATATTTCAGAGCTTGTGGTTTGTAAATAAATTCTCAGGAGATCTCGGCTCCAGCTGCTTTGACGTTTTGTTGTTGTGTTTGGTTTGAGCAGGAGAGCGAGCGAGGCAGGCAGCTGCGTGCCGGACAGTCTCGCCGGGCTTCGGACCAGTTTGCGCTCTTGAATAAATTTAGCGGCGGTGAGAGCCGTGGGGTGGGTTAGGGGGGGGCGAGGGTTTTGTACGGATTTGAACCGGTGCATTCTTGTGTGTTATGCTGAGGCTCACATGGTAACCGCTGGCGCGCTCAGTGAGGTTCATCTGAACACCTCCTGAGTCCTGAACCTCCCTCTACCTCCAACTCTCTCTCTCTCGCTCTGATGGAGGGGGCGGGGCTTATCGGGGGGCTGCAGGGTGTTTTGTTTGCTCCTCTGTCTCTGGTTACCCAGCCTGCCCCACTCTGGTGTTGCCTGGTCATGTCTCTCGTCGACTCTTTTTATTGTTTACCTTCCTAATGAGGGGGGCGGGGCTCTGCTGGATGTGATTGACAACACCCCACACCCCCAGCCCTCTTTAGCTCTTCCCCTTCAACAATCAACCAGGGTTTGGCTTTTTGGCTCACCACTGCTTTGCAGGAGGAGAACATTTTTAAACCTTTGTGGTTTGGAAGGAAGTTTTCAGATGACTTTTTTCCTTTCTGTGGGCCAGCGTATTGGGGGAAACGCCGTGGGAGAGGTGTGATGACTTCCTGTCGCACAATTATCTAAACCTGATGACTCATCGAATTGTCCCAGATCAGCCCACATTCTCTCCGTCCTAAATTACCACTCGAGTCAAAAAAACAAGACACTAACAGCTCAGAAGCAAGTTTAGACACATTTCTGAGGAGTTTGACGACTCAGTGTAAATTTAATTAAGGCACTGCTTTTGTTCTACTTTCTACTGCAAATGTTTTAGCACACTTGAAATAAGACAAAACTAACTCATAAGTAACTTTTCAGCAAAAAATAGAAGCTTGGGTTAATTCCTTAATATTGATGAAAACGTATCAGTTTCATTATTTCACTTAGAACAAGACATTTTCCCATGTTATAAGCAAAATAGTCTGTCAATGGAACTAGAACCTTTTCATCATTATTGAGGGATTATTGACTGAAAACAAGCTTCTATATCTGGCTAAAAAGTTATTTATGACTTAGTTTTGTCTTGTGCAAAGACATCTGAGGTGGAAACGAGACCAAAAACACTTTGTGAGATTTTGTAATTTTGCCGGAAGACACTGAGAGCCAAATATTGGGAGTGTGTTTGTTTCGCTCTATAGCTGACTTCAAAGGCACGAGCAGGGCCAATCAGGAGAGAGCAAACCTTTCAGGACCAACACACTGGGCCCAGCAGGACTCACACACACACACAGACACACACAGTCTAACTGCTGCAATTTGACTCAACAAAAGGGGAGGCGGGGAGTGGATATTTATTTTTAATAAAGCTCACGTATTTTAGGACTGACAATTCACAACATTCCTATTCCTCTGGGATCAATATTGATAGAGAGAAGTTAGCCTACAGAAGCAGTGCGGTGCTTCAGCTGTGTTTGGATTCTCTCTGGGATGTGTGTGTGTGTGTGTGTGGGGCTGCAGAGAAGCTGGAGATATCCTGCTCTCCTTAAGCTGCAAAGCAGCCAAATAAATCTGCACACTGACGTTGGCGCTCTTCAGCCAAGGCGACTTCGGATCAGGGTGTGTTTTAGAAACATGCGGAGGATTTCTTTAAATTGCACAGAAACGTTGTGATGATGTTCGTGTTTTTGGGGGGGCGGAGGGAGGGCGTAGCGCTGCCCCCGGTGGCGGCTGAACACAGAGCCGAGGCGGATATTTGAGCCCCAGGGGGAAGTGGGTGCTCCCCTGTAGGCAGCCCCCCTCCTGGGGGAGGCTGAGGGGATTTGGATCAGGGTCCCACCTGGGCCCTGTGGGGCCCCTTCCTGGAAAGTCCCTAAGGAACTGAGGCTGGAGTCAGGGGGAATGGGGGAGCCTCACCTGCTTGTTTATTTAAAGTAACTGATCGGGAAATTAATTATTTTCAATTTTCACCCAAATCATCACTACATGACTTGATAATGTCTTCGTTCAGCCTGAAACACGAGTATTTCCTTTTGATCAAACATTTTCAGTTCTCTGATCAATACCTGGGCCTCACAGTGGCAGCATGGTCCTGTGGGAGCATGGGTCCTTGTATCTCCATGCGCGTCAAAGCTGCACATCGCTGTGACAATACGCTTCAAGGACGTTTGCTCAGAGCGGAGTGTGTCTCAACTGATCCTCAGCTAGGTCCAACAGGACGACCTTTGACCCGCGGGTTCACCATTCAAACTCCTGAAGTTGGGAATCTCTCTTTAAAGACGTCGGTTTTGTAGAGATGCCGTTTTCTCCACTCAGTGTGACGTAACGTTTTCCTCCTTCAGGTGTCAAAAGTCTGAAGCTTCCTCTGATTTTTGCAGACTGGCAGAAAACCGAAGCCCAGAAGAGACGAGAGCAGCTGCTGCTGGACGAACTGGTCATACTGGTCAACAAACGGGACGCGCTGGTCCGGGACCTGGACGCCCAGGAGAAAGAGTGAGTTACTTACAGAACAGTCAAAAAACCTTGTATGAAAATGGTTTAAGGCAATCAGGGGTTGTCAAAGCCTTCGGCGCCTGTTTTTTTTTTTGTTTTTGTTTTTTTTTTTCCCCTTTTCCCCCACTGGTACTCCGGTCGGTCCGACCCCACCTTTGGGGGTGGGATCTCTTCCAGGTCTGTGGTGCCAGAAAGGGTGAAAGGTCAAAGTGTGGCCCCTGGCACGAATCCACCATGGCATCACTTCATCCCCACTACACACCAACACACACACACACACATACACAGCTCCTTCGGGACTCGTGACGTTTTGATGTTTGTGGTCCACAGGGCCGAGGCGGAGGACGAGCACCTGGAGAGGACGCTGGAGCAGAACAAAGGCAAGATGGCCAAGAAAGAGGAGAAGTGTGTCCTTCAGTGATCAAACCAACAAAATGTAGCCGATTAAAGAAATGTATCATCGTGAATATCCTCACTTTTCCTATTGTTTCATAGCCGCTCGTAGAATCCCGACGAGGTTTTTAGTCCACTTTGACAAGCAGAGACTCAAACTTTGCACCAACTTTCTACCGAATCACAGTTTCCACTTTTTTTTTTTTTTTTTTGCCCATTTTAACGGTACCGTTATGTAATATAGCTAAATATGTTTTCAAGATGGAGAGCGCAGAGCAGAATGAAGACACCAGAGGTACAGCACAGCTGGGTTTGATGAGGGGAATATTTCCTCCTCATCATCATCTTCAGATATTAAGTTTTTTTTAAAGAAGAAAAGAAACAAGACGTGATTTTTTTTAGCTTACTTGACATTTAGTTGCTTCACTTTATACTTGTAAAATATCTTAACTGCATTACTGTTTATAAATCTTGCATAAATCTTTCCTGTTGTTTTTTTTTATTGTTATTATTATTGTCTTGGCTTGAAACCAAAAGAAATAGTTTAAAAAAAAAAAAAAGTCATTGTATATTTCCTTCATTTTTCTGCTTTCTGGTTCCTCGTTTGAATCCCCTACAGTCTGAAACAGCAGATATGTTTATTATTTATTGTTTGTCCCACAAGCTGCTTGTTTTGTTCTTTTCTCTTTTTTTTTGCTCAACTAATTTTGGTTCCTATTTATTGTTTTTGGAAGAGGAGAGAAAAAATGTTGCTTCCATTTGTATCTCTTAGAGCTCCACATGTCCTTTACCTGTGAACATTTATCTGATTATTTATTCCAGTCATAACCCAAGTCTCCAGTAATAAAGTCCTTATGATTTCATACTCCACAGCAGGGTGTGTGTGACGTTTTTTGTGTCACTCTAAAGCAGATTTAGTGTTTTTTTAAGGTGAGCATTTTAGATGTTTTATTGATCACTATGATCTCTACTATTTGTCTATTTTGGATACTTAATAAATGCACACTTCCTCAGCTGATGAAGTGGCCTTCATCAGCTTCCTTTCTTCAAATCTCCTGCTGTTTTCATATACATTTGCGTTTAGGATTTCACTCTGAACAGTTTCCACTGAAGGATATTTTTAAAACAAATCCATTTTCTGTCCGGTTTGCTGCTGACCGCGTCCGAGATATTTGAGAACCGAGAAAACTTTAGATCTTTTTACCTTTACCTTTTTAATATGACATTGTTGGGGGTTTTTAAAAGCTGCATTATTCCCTGCTGACCTGTGAAACGTGTCTCTGGAAAACGGGGCCGCAGACGCAGGATGAGCGCGGGGTTAACCCTCCGCTCCGGCCCCGCAGGCAGCCAGGCAGCCCTCCCTCCCATCCGCGATTAAAGCGGTCAAATCGGTTGTGACAGCAGACGTCCTCCTCGGCTTCTCTGATACTTTCAGATTAATTTGCTGATCTGTTTCTTCTCTGCTTGGGACCGACTTTTTTCTTTTCTTTTCTTTTTGCGCGCACATTACGCACGGCGCGTCTCCCGAGGCGCTTTGTTTTACACTCTGGCTGCGAGGACGTTCAAATAAAGCTCCACATTTGAAGTAAATTTATTCTATTCTAACTTGTTTCGGTTTTCAAACGCTTTTTAAAATACGCACAATTATAGAGGCGGCAAAACTGAACTTTTAGTGGAAGTTTTGAGCTCGTTTTGGTTCGTTTTGGAAACTCGCCTAGCTGCACACTTGGAAATAAATAAACGCCTGAAATGATTCTGACTTACCTCTAGCGGCTCCATTCACTGGTTGTGGAGAATTTATTAATGCTCCAGTTGCAGGAGAAAAAAATAAACGGGTGGGGGAAAAAACATCTGGATCCAGTCTCCTTTCGGCGGGACCTTCGCTGCGTTTTCCCCCCGACAGGTGCTGCGCGCCGGTCGGCCTCCGCAGCTCGCCTGGAGCTCCGGAGCTTCCCCCAACAAGCCACTCTGAGGTTTATGCATCATCGTTTTAATAAGCACCGACAACATCCCCGCAGATCCGAGCTTCTTCCAATCCTCCCGGCTGAAGGGACAAAACTTTTCAACCCCACCACCCCTCCTCCTCCCTTCTCCTCTCCTCCGCTCTAATCCCAGGCTTTACCAGCTCAGCATTAAGAAAATTCAACTGCAATTTGGGATTAGACAAAATGCTCTTATTACAAAAAGCTTGGTGCAACTTGATAACTTGATACTTGTTCAGGGGGGTTTATCTGGAGGTCTCGCATCGAGCAAAGGAAGAGAGGGGGGGGGGAGAAAAACAAGAAATGTGAGGGGAAATGTCAGAATAAGCCGTCTCTTTTGTGTTGGGAAGGCCATATTTGTTGAATGGCCTTTTTGCATAATTTAACGGAGCCTCTGGGTGTGTGTGTGTGGGGGTGTGTGTGTGTGTGCTGGGGTGAACAGGAGGGGTGCTGGTATTTGGATCTTTGGCGGGCCTCTGACTGCTTGGACTTCAGAAATAAAATGCAGAAAAGGGTTTGACCTCTTTCAAATCACCTTTCATTTCTCCCCTGCTTCTTTCATGTCCGATTTTGATCTGATTTGATCCTGTGCGGCTGCGTTAAAAAAAAGGAAAAAAAAGAAGCAAAGCAAGCCGCCTTTTAAGCATCACAACTGCAGGCCTCGACACACAACCTGCAGCATTTATCTGTCTAGTCAAAGTCCTGGTGCGCGCTCTGCTTTAACGCGTAAAGATGTAATTTCCACCCCTTCACTTGACTCCATTTTGTTTATTCTGCATTTAAGAGATCCGCGTTTTTTTTTCCTTCCTATTTTGACCTTCAACAACAAATGGACGGAAATTTCAAACGTCTTCATCTTAAAAGGTTTTGCTTTTTAAAACATCAACGTGCTCGAGCGGCTGCAGCTTCTGCCTCTTTTTTTTTTTTTTCCTTCGCAGTGAGTTGGAGGTCTTTCCCTATTAAACTTTACGTCAACCATCCTCAAATGTAATTCTAAATGGGGATTAAACCTCATTAATATTCATGAGATTTGTCTCTGTGAGTGTAGAGGAGGGAAGAAAAGAGGGAGGGGGGTATCAATAAAAATCAAAATGGATAAATTTAACTTCTCTCCGCCTGGTTTCATCGCTCTACTTTTTCTTTTTTATTATGTTTTTGTTTAAGATGGGAAACAGTTTTGAAAAGGAGATAAAAAAAAAAAAAAAGCAAACAAAACAGAACCGGATTTGAGCCTCAAAATGTTCCCTCCCTTTATTTCTTTATATTTGGTAGAAAAATCCCAGATTTACAGATGATGTGACGCTTTAAAAAAACAAAACCCACAACAACAACAACAATGGCGTTTTCTGTCAATAAAATCAAATCCCACGTGTTTAGTTTTATTTCAGGTGCTCTGTCGCCTCTTCGCCTGCGTCTTCCTCTAGATTCACTTGGTTCCAGTTTGCGCACTCACTCTGGCGCAGAGCGGAGCGGCAGGCCCGCTGCTGCTGCTGCTGCTGCTGCTGCTGCGGGCCTCTGAATCGTTTCCATCTTCCATAAAAGCCTCCGAGCTCCTTCCCCCTGCTCTCCGGGATCGGTCGGTGGAGGAGGTGCAGCGGGAGGTGGAGGGGTGGGTGGTGGAAGAAAAGGAGGCGGTGCCTCTCCACAATGTCTGCCTCCGCGCGCTGGTTGGCGGCCCGCGCCGTCCGTCACAGCCGCGGCCGCTCTGTGATTGGCTGCGGGAGGCGGATCCCGCAGGTGATCCTCCGCTCATAGAGGCGCGGGGCGGAGAGAAGGTGATCAATCTCCATCCGTCTGCATTAGAAATCACCTTTAACAGCCTGACAGACGACGACGAGCCCCCTGAAAAAAGCAAATGAGTTTGATTTGTGCGGCCGTAAAGACGACCGGAACCGCGGCGAGGACGCGCTGAGCCCCTGCGCCTCCTTTTTTTTCTCCAAAAAAAATATATACATATATATCCCGTGATGCCGCTGGCTTTGCGCACTGTTGTTTGGTTTTGAGCGAGTCTTCATCAGGTTCCCTCCTACTGGATAATTTTACTCGCCTCTTGCGGTCCGAGGGCTGAGGAGGAAGGAAAACAAGGTAAAGTTTTTTATTATTACTATTTCTCTCTCACTTTTAATCAACTTTTTTTTTTTTTTTTTTTTTTTTTAATAAAGTTTTGGTGACAGAATCTAATTTAATTTGCGCAAGAATTTTCCGCAGATATATCAATTAATACCGCAAAGTGAAAAACTTTCAGCTTCAGCCGAATCAACTTTCCTCCAGGAGTGAAGATAATTTTCACATTTCAATTCCAATTCTTCCCTTTGAGTTTTTTTTTTGTTTTTTTTTTCTAACCGAGCGCAATTGGCCATTAAAGCGTGTGAAGCACTCTGTAGATAATTGGAGAGGCGTGTTTTGGTTTTTGTTAATTTATTTCTCTGATAAGAGCCCTTGTGAAGGTTCGCTCTCTCTCTCCCCGGAGGTCTAATCTAAATTCTAATGGAGTTCATTTGCACCGAGATGTTCCTCCTCTCCTCTCCTCTCCTTTCCTCTGCGGCCCGTCGGCTCGGCTGGGCTTCGGTTCGGCCAGTCAGGCCCCTGATTGTTAGAAACAGTCTCGCTAATTTAATTCACACTCTTCACACTGCAGGTTTGTGTTTGCGGGGAGTTCTGGATCCTACGAGACCAAATGAGATGTTTTAAAATCTTTATTCTATCTAGAATTTATTCAAAGTAGAGTGGATTTAAAAATAATAACACCTTAATGTTAAATACGTTTGCAAAATGACAAATTTCTATGGAGTAAATGTGTCTATTTTTATTTATTTTTTAAAATCTGGTTTGCATTAATTTGTTCTATGTATTTACTGCACGTTTTAGACGTGTGTGTTTTAATGCAAATGACTGCAGGGAATCCTTCTTGTGGTTAAAAAAAAAAAAGCAACGACCAGAAAAAATAACAATAAAAAAAATAATAATAAAAATAAGGACTAATTTCCGGAAAGGCTTCTGATTGCATCATTGATGTAATATCAAACGCATCCGTGACCTACTTATATTTTCTATTACGTGCAAGTGTTTTGTCAGAGCAGAGCTACTCAACACACACACCATGACACACACACACACACACACCCCCACTGGAGTTTGACTCGGCTGAGCTGCAGGTTTTTTTGTTTGTTGTGGAAGTTTGTTTTATAGAGCATTGCATGCATTTTTAAAGGGTATTTTTTTAAGTTGTAAATTATGTCATTTAAAATGGATGCTGGGAAGAAGCGTGCATGATGTGGATAATTACAGCCATATAAGTGCTGCATGTTGTCTCAGTAATGTAACCAAATGAACACGGAAATCAGAACTTTCCATCTAAACCTGCAGGTTCCTCCAGCGCCTCTCTCATCCTCTTTCACTATTTAAAGCAGGGAGATTATTATAAATCCTGGTTTTAAATTGTTTTTGAGAGGTGACCTGTGGAGGCTGTCAAACGCACGTTAACTTTTTGTTTGTTTCTTTCTTTTTTCATTTTTTTTTTCATGAAAGTCTTTATAAACGACTAATACTTGTGTTTATAGCGCGCGATGATTAAACGGTGCAATAATGCATCCTGTGTTTATTATCCTGCTGCTATGGAGACAGAAAAATATTTACTTTCTGATGTTTGTAATTGTGCGTTTGTATTTAATTGTCCTTCAGCTTAAGTTGCCCCCCCAAAAAAGGCCAATATAAATTTTTTTTTTTTTTTTGCAAGACCAATTAAAGCCATAATATTTCTGCTTGAATGTCAGGCAAATTTCAGACAAAAAGACCTCGCTTAGAAATTATTGTTATTATTATTATTTTATTATTATCATCATTCTCTGTGCAGTAACTTGAATCGGTCCCCTGCTCCGTCAAGCTGCAGCATCGGGGGAAGCTGAACCACTGGCCTGAGCTGGGTGGAGCAGTGACCGCCTGTAGCATGATGTCCTACCTCAAACAGCCCCCCTATGGGGTCAATGGCCTGGGGCTGAGCGGCGCTGCCATGGACCTGCTGCACCCCTCGGTGGGGTATCCAGGTAGGAGCCCCGGCACTTTGGTTGACGCTGTTAAAGCTGCTTGAGAAATGAATGGAGCTATAGCTGCTTCATTTAGCTGCTTCATTTAGCTGCTGTTGTTGCTCGCGCTAATTGGAGTATTTATTTTGGGGGGGAAAATGTAGGTAATGTCTGAAAAAATACACTCTAAATTAGTTTAAAGTGTTCAGGCAGTGAGTTCAAATGAAGCGACTTCAGTTCAGCTCGGCTTTTATTTCCACCGGAGTTAACCTGTGACCGAGTGTCCGGTTTGTTCACCGTGTTTCGTCCTTTCTGGGGTCGCGCCTGTTTCCCCGCAGCGACTCCCAGGAAGCAGCGGAGGGAGCGGACCACCTTCACCCGCTCGCAGCTGGACGTCCTGGAGGCGTTGTTCGCCAAAACCCGGTACCCGGACATCTTCATGCGGGAGGAGGTGGCGCTGAAGATCAACCTGCCGGAGTCCCGAGTTCAGGTGAGTTAAAATAAGACAAGGGGGGGGGATGAATAATTTAAAAAATGAAGCAAATTTTAATTTTACATATTTTATTATTGCACCCAGAAAAATTATCTGTTTAAATATTATTAATAAATTGTAAAGAGGATAAATTAGATTTATTTTTTTTTTTACTGTTAGTGACGTCATTTAATCCAGAACATTCATCAGGTAATCGTTAGCCAGCGAGTTTATATCCCAGATTATCTTTAATATTTTCTTCATTTTCACGCACAAAAATTATGTCACAGAATCCCTTCTCTACACATTCTTAAGATAATTAATAGTTAATTACTAAAATCCGAGAAACCTGAATGAGGAAACTCTTTTTATTTATTTATTTTTCCTCAGTATTTTAGATTAATTTTGTGATTGGACAGTCTCTGAGTCAAGTAATTAGCCAGTAAAGCAATAAGAGCTTAATTTATGACTAAATTAATTAATGGCAGTAAAGGATTGGCTCATTAGTTAATGGGAACGTTACTGTAACCACTTTACATCAGAGGCTATAGATCTGGATTATTACGCTGGGGGATTGGTCTTGCTGATTTACCTGCACTGATTTAGTTTAGCTCACAGAAAAACTTCATAATATTCTGCATATTTGCTCATGAATGCTCATACTTTAACAGTGTATTGTGTATATGTATATATATTAAGCAGGGTGATGTTTACTGTAATTTGATCTGAAATGCAGGAAGAATAAGACCGTTCCCTGGAAATACTGCACACACATTTAACGGCTGCAGCATAATGTCAGACAAATACTTCTCTTAAAAGGCATAATGGGGGGAGCCGAGGCCGCTGTCTCACAGTTTGAGTTATTTTCAGAATGTGTGTGTGAAACAAAATGCTCTACAAGATCCTACCCTCTCAGTGCTCTAGAGTTACCCCACTGTGTGGTGAAACTCAATAGCCTGTTATCTTAGAGCCGTCTACCAGGTATGAAATTAGACCCCTGGCTGATCCAAGCCAAGGGGCCGAGGTGGAAATGAACCTTGATGGATAATAACCCTCAATTTTCCTCCATAATGTACTCCCAGCATGGCCTAGGAGTTTTTCCCTTTATTTGTTTCATGGTGGTTGGTAACTCCTGCTTGGTGTGTGTGTGTGTGTGTTTCTTTTTGTGTGTGTGTGTTTTTGCATACAGGTGTGGTTCAAGAACAGGAGGGCCAAGTGTCGCCAGCAGCAGCAGAGCGGCAGCAGCGCCAAAGCCAGGCCGCCCAAGAAGAAGTCCTCTCCGGCCCGGGAGAGCACCGGCTCGGAGAGCAGTGGTCAGTTCACCCCTCCCGCCGTCTCCAGCGCCGGCTCGTCCTCCTCCTCCACCTCGTCCACCAACCACACGGGGCCCGCAGCGCTCAGCAGCACCTCTACCTCCATCAGCACCGTATCCTCCATCTGGAGCCCCGCCATCTCTCCGGGAAACGCCCCCGCGCCTGCCGTCGCCCCGCTTCCCGAGCCGGGACCCCCGTCCAACGCCTCCTGCATGCAGCGGTCCATGTCGGGCTCGGCCGCCGCCGCCACCTCCTACCCCATGTCCTACAACCAGACGCCGGGCTACGGCCAGGGCTACCCGGGCCCCTCCAGCTCCTACTTTAGCAGCGTGGACTGTGGCTCCTACCTGGCGCCCATGCACTCCCACCACCACCCCCACCAGCTGAGCCCCATGACGGCCTCCTCCATGTCCGGCCACCCGCACCACCACATCAGCCAGTCGTCGGGGCACCACCACCACCACCACCAGGCCTACGGCGGCTCCGGCCTGGCCTTCAACTCCTCCGACTGCCTGGATTACAAAGAGCAGACGGCTGCCTCGTCGTGGAAACTCAACTTTAACGCCACGGACTGCTTGGACTACAAAGACCAGGCCTCCTGGAGGTTCCAGGTCTTGTGATCGGCTTTTTAACGTTTTTTTTTTTCCTCCTTCTTCTTGGCTTCTTTTCCTGCTGCCCCCTCTTCTATTAGTTTGTTGCTTGTTATTAAAAACAAAGAGTTTATGAACCATAACGACATGCTCAGCAGTCGAACTGCTCTTCTCCCCACTTGTCCTCCGTATTATAGAGAAAAAAAGAAGAAAAAATGACAAAAAAAAAAAAAATCCTGTTGAGCATCAGGAGCAGCTTTGAGGCGATTTCTAAAAATGTGGAGGAGCTTAAACTGTTCTACAAAACACGACTCGGACAAACTCCATCGACCACCAGCCCTCTGGACGGGAGGAATACTTTCCCCTCCGTTGCACTGACGGGGAAACAAACTGCCCTCCTGCCCCTTTTACCTCCGACCCTATCAGATTCTGTACAGTTTTTATTTCTCAAATTTGTTATTTTAGGACAACAGAGATTTTTAGTCAGCTGCATCACGGAGCTGAAATATGTAAATACTATTTGGGTCAGTTACAGTGACCATGTTTAGTTTTTTTTTTTTTTTTTCTTTTTCTGAATTTAAAATTGTTTATAACAACTTTGGGAGGAAAACAAAACAAAAACAAACACGCTATGTAAATCTTTCTAAATATTCCAAAGATGATAAATTGGCCATGAAGTTGCGTTTTTTTTTTCCACATGGGGTTTCATTCAGAAAAAAATACTTAAACATTTTGGATGTCTTGGATTTAACTAAAGGCGTCAGACCGGATCCAGACGTTATTCCAGCCTCTACATTTTCCAACCACATCTCCTCTCTTGAGCATTGTGGTGACACTGGACATGTTTGAACCGCAGCACTTGGCTTAATTGTGGGGTCAAAGTATTTTATTTGTGTTTTATTTTTTATTATTATTATTATTATTATTATTATTGGAGGGGGAGAAATGTGGATTTAATGCTCCAAAAGAGAGTGAGATGTTGAATGTATCTTAAAGGCAACCACACTTGCATACATGTTCATCCAATAAAGATCCCTTAAGTCCAAATTAATTTTCCATAAGTGGATTCTGTCTCAGTTTGACTCCCAGCGGGGAGCTTTTTATCATTTATTTATTTTATTATTTTTTTTTTTTAGGTGCTTGTACATCCGAAAATTACAAAATCCACGCTGCTGTTTTCTCTCATTTGAACTAGTCACACTTTTATTTAAAGGCCTGTTTATTTTGTTTCTCTCTAATTATAGCGGGGCAAATGCAAATTAGTGCGTAATTAAAACAAGCCTTGAACGCATGTAGGGCCCGCATTTCCATTTTAGAGAGCGGATGTTTAATCCTCTCTGCCTGCCTTAAATTGAAACACTAAAGTCTCTCCTTGCTTTAGGGAGGCTGAGGGTATTTATTTATTTTTATTTGGACTCTGCCGTTTAAAAGCACAGAAAAAAAAAAAAAAAAAAAAAAAAAAAAGGAAGCCGGAAGACATTTGATCGAGGCGTAATTGAATGCAGCGCAGTAATTGCGTGATAATTACTCCTGGTTTCTCCAAAATAACCCGCAGGAATCTCGGGGCCTCTGATGCGGTAATTACGGAGGCGGGGCCAAGTTAGAGGGGGTCACATGTAAGAGTGTTTGATGCGTTTATTCTCACAGGCAACAGAAAGACGGCGAGAGGTAACCATAATAATAATAATGATAATAATAATAATAATAATAATGATAACGATAATGGGGTCAGGAGGGAACAACCTGTTAATTCAAAGCAACTTATTTTTCTCTCCTCAAACTTTTTCTCCTGCTTTTTTATTTTTATTTTTTTATTAATTTTTGTCAAATATGTTTACGCTTAATAAAGTTAAAATTAACTTTGAAGATATTAATTTTTAAGGTTATGTTTTTAAACGATTATAACACACACACACACACACAAAGGTGAAATCATCTTCCTTCATTTCCAGGTGAATGATGGCTTTCAAAAACGCTTCAAACTGAACAAAAAGTCACCAGTGAGTCTTCGCGTCGTTTTTTAAAGGCCAAGGAGCTGAAAAAGAAAACAAAACCATAAAAAAACCAAAACTCTTTCAATCTGATCAGATCAGCGGCCTGATCGATCCGGGCCTCTCCGCGTCCAGCTGCTGCTCTCCGCCTCTGTTTATGTAGATCAGATTCGCAGCAGCTGAATAAATATGGGCCGAGCGGGAAACATCAAAAAACGTGTTTGAGTCAAGACGCGCAAACAAGCGCCGCGCAGCGTCCACCGACAGCGGCGGATCTGCTCGGATTTGCATCGAACAAACATTTGCGGATCGATCTTGTGAGGAGCCACAGGTTCTTCACCAGGCAGCTGCGACCAAAAAGAAACCAAAACAAAACATGGGTCTGCATGTGGAAGGACAAAAAAAAGGATCAGGGTCAGAAAGAGAAAAAGACGGATTAACGGGTTGAGAGAAAAAAACCCCACTAGGAGTTAAATATTTGAGATAATTATTCTACAGAGTAAAGTAAAAATGTTTTTTTTTTTCTGTTATTTTGGGTGTTTTACGCGCAGGATCTTTCCTTACATCCGCAAATTTAAACCTGGTGCAGCAACTTTGGGGTTTAAAAAAAGACAATTATGGACATCTGAAATAATTACAAATAAACTCTTGAGCAATTTTGTGTTTAATAAAATAGCATCAAACGTTAGGATTTAGTCAACCAGATGGATATTAAGCTTCATCTAAAAAACATTTTAAAATGATGAATAAAAATGTGAAGAATTTGATTTTTGAGTAAAAATGTATTGCATTCATATTTAAAATAAAATAAAATCTTGAGTCGTCTGTTAGAAATACAGAAAAGCTAAACCCATGTGTTGACACTGACAGGAACAGAAATGATAGATTTTAAAAAAAAATTAACTTTATTTTCATAATTTTGATAATTTTGCTTTGCAACTGTTACAGACAAAGAGTCATCCTAAACTCTTAATCTAAATTTGAAAAGTTATCTTTATGTCTTGCTTTTTGGGAAAGTTGTGAAAAAATGTCAAAGTAATTAAAACAAAACAAAGGGGGGGAGTGCAAATGTTTTTTTTTTTGTTGTTGTCGTTGCCATCAGATATTTTCCTTTCACTGCCTGATTCATCAGGTTTCACCACAAGATGCTGAAAGCAGAAGTGGAAACGTCAGCTCTGACAAAACAGCCTCGTCTGAACTCTAAAGCGCAAAAAGAGTGAGAACAAAAACCATCTTTGCAGAAGCTGCCCGGCTGACGACGCCGTCGGCTCACAGCGTTTCTCACTGGGCTGCAGCTCTGCTCCTGGCAGCATCCGGGTTGTTTCAGGGCTTTCAGAGGGTTTAAGGTGAGGCTGCGTTTTCAAAGCAGCGCGGCTCACCACCAGAGCTTCTGCCAGAGTTACGTTAATACAGATTCTTCTTGCAGAGAGCTGAAACGTTAGCAGTGTTTTAACCGCAGCTGACTTCAAACTCTGCTCAGTGACCTCATTGATTGCTGCTGGCCTGTTGTTAACCGTTTAACCCTTCGGCCTCTCCGCCTCTGGTGAAGTTGTGGACTGGAACCTGCTGACATTTTGTTCACACTTTGACCAGAAGATGAACTGGAACCAGGCTGCACTATACATTCGCTTCAGTGCTTATATTTCTATAGAGAGGGAGACAACCAAGACAAAGCCAGATCAAGCCACCGGTATTTTGGGTTTTGTGAGATCTGGAAGGCCTTGATAGTGGTCGGTGTGCTGGGACCGTTTTCTTCCACTTCCACGCTCAACTTTCATTGACTACAGCAGTGAGAAGCAATGCAGAGGATTATATTTACCTGAGAGGTTAATCTGGGGTCAACTGTACAGCGACATGGGTGTAAACCGGGCCGCCGTCTCTGGTTTCTTTGCTTTGTCAGACTTTACCTACCTCTTTTCCTCGATGGAAACACGTTTCTTTGGTTCTCTTATGTGGTTTCTTTACTGTACGTTTCAGAAATCACAAGACCTCTGGAATCCAGACTTGACCAAGATGAGAAAAACACAGAGCAAAGTCTAAAAGCTGAAGTTTCCATAAACCTCCAGGAGCATTCATAAAATTCCTGGTGGGGTTGGTACTCGCTACATATGATTGAGAAGATGACGAGTTGGAGTGTTTGTTGTTTTTGTCAGTTGGGAGGACTTAAAGGACTCTGGTTACCTGATCCTTAAGTGTGCTGGGAGACCTGGTCCACTTACACCAGATAGACCGGTTGCTTTGTTGGACAAAACTATACCTGATAAATGGTTTCCAAATGGTGTGACAACTTCTGCAGCTTGATTACCATCAGGAATTCTTCACCATTGAATTGTTACAGGGATTTGACAAGAAGTCTGATAAAAACATTGTGGCCTAAAATCTTTTGATTGACGATGGTGACCAAAATAAAACATGCTAACATGGGCATTTGAACACAAACTACAAAAGCCAATCATGTTGTCTAGGTCAATGTCACAAGTGTGAAAAGAAAAACAGCAAAGCTCTAGCAACTTGTTGAGACACTTTATCTGCCCTAAAACTTGATGTTGAGCAATTCCAACAGCTTTAGAGCAACAATGCATCGGTTCTGAAGTCTGTAGTCACGGACAAAGTGCTCTGCATATTACAGAGGCTACTGTCCTTGCTATCTTGCTTTGGGTGAACAAGAATGAACTTCAAATTGTCACAGATTATCCCGATTTGAACTAGCCTGGTAAAAAGTAGCCCCTTGTTTGATGTTTTGATTCATACAGAGGGTCTGGATCCTCAGCTATTGAGAAACAATTGCTTCCTGGAGGTGTGGACTCTACTGAAGTTTTAAATTTGATCTAATTGTTAATGTTTACCCGCGATTTGCATAATGTGCCAGTTTGACGTTCGGAAATTGCCTGTGCTGTAAGCAACCATCATCCAATGTGAAAAGAGAAGTACAGAGCAAAACAAAATGGCTGTTAATTAAATATTCACAACTTCTCCTTCTGTTCGCTGACTGACACGGAGAAAATTCTACCAGAGCAATCCAGCTCAATGGGAGAAAGCCCAGAAGGAGTACTGAAGGGAGATGAGAATCAAACAAAATAGCGTAGGAAAGGCAACAATCAGGTCAGATTTGAACCATAAACTAAGACCCGACATATTTTCCTGCAGATGCAGAGCAGCAGTGAAGCTAGCTATTTCTCCCCAGTGCATATTTTGTGAGATAAAAAGCAAAGATTGAGCTCTTTAGCATTTTAAGTCATTGTATGCTAATGTTTTAGCCACCTTAGACTGTGAATAAGAGGACACCAATATAGTCTTTAAAAATTGTAATTAAAACAGTGATAAACACATTATCGTTGAAGTTCCTTGTTCCAAGACACAGCCCAAAGCATTCACACTCATGCCAAACTGTTAGCATGCTAACCACAGATCAGGTGATGGAAACGTCCCAGTTCAAACATGGGGCACTAAAACAGAAGTAAACAACTGTTCTAAGGTCAACGGGGCAATCAAACCACTTCCTTCCTCCTTTTCTTCACCTGATGGGAAAATCAGACTAAACTGGTCTGGTAGCAGCGCAGCAGCTCTCTGCGGTTTCTAAACAGACCACTCCCTTCAAATGAAACCTCAGACGACGGCTGCTTGTCCCGACGACTTCCTCGCTTCCCAGTCTCCTTCCTTGTAAAATCAGTCGCATCTTGGAGAGCAGGGATGGATTAGGAAAGGTATTTGAGGAGAATTATCTCATCTGAAAGGGATGCGGCAGACCCTCGTCCCAACTTGTCTTCTCCCTCTTCCAGATCTGGGAGAGCTCAATGGGGGCTTGTTGGCCCGCGGGCCTCGACGTTTCACACTGAGCCTGTGTGAAAACCGATTGCCACTTTTCCTCTTCCAGTTCTTTTCCTTTTCAGTGACAAATACATGTTTACAAAGGAAGACATGTGAAATCATCCAGCCTCATTCATGACCTGATCCTTAGACATTATATGAATCTAAAGTTATCCAACAATAACTACAGATAAATAAGGGAGTAAATTATTGGCTATAAATGAAGAAGAAATCTGATTTTATTAGCTATAAAATGATTTGGAGGAAAAATAAATATTCATTACGTCCAATTATTTGTGCACTTTCAGATTGACAAGGAGACTTTTTTTCTTCTTCAATTTAAGCTATTAAATGTCTACTAATGGCAAAATAAAACCAACTGATCTGAACTCAAATTCAACAATCTGTCTATCTGATGTCTACAATGGCCCTGACACGCTTCCCTATGATATTTCTGTAAATCTGAGTCGTGCCCATCAGAAATAAACCCATAAGTGAAGCCCTGTCCGCCCTGGGGAGAGGGGGGGGTCGGTCCAATCGGGGGGGGGCATCATTAGATGCTGAGGCTTCTGCAGAAACTCTGCACAGCTGTTGCACTGAGGAGGCAAAAAAAAAAAAAAAAGGCAGATAACCTGAGTGCTGGAGGCTTGATTCGTTTCCAAAATGTTAACAAGGCCGTTTCGCAGCTCCAGCCCCCCTGTGCAGTATGTTAATACCACTAATAAGCCTATCTCTGCAAGTCATCACGGATGGCAAAGATCTGAGGCAGAAAGCTGCTGGCCGCGTTTTAAATGAAGCATTTGTGATTTCACAAAGCCGACATAATTGCTCAAAGGGGTGACTGAGGAGACCGTGTGGTACCCTCACTTTGTTTTTATTATTATCACTATTATTATTATTATTATTATTCGTCTGTGTTGCATTATTTCATTTGTGCGGTGAGATTTCAGCGTTTGTGTGTCAAACATGCGACGGCGGGGGGAGGAGGAGAGCGGCTCGTCTTTTTTGAGGCAATTTCGCAGCTTTTCTGGAAGCCGTCACGTCAACAATCAGCAGATGACGCAGTCTTGGTTTGTAAATTATAAACGTGTCAGGAGACGCTGACAGATGCCACTTATCGGCGGCTGCCTCTGCAGTGTGACTGTGTCATCAGAGGGGAAACACAACAACATCCTGATGTTTACATAAGGGAAGTATTAGTATCAGTCACTAATGTAATTCCTTTCAGCCGTCCGTCGCTTGTTGGATTGACTACCCGAGAAACATACAATGACTTTTCTTTTAAGCCAACAAAACAAGAAGAAGAAAAAATAAGAAGAAGAAGCTGAAAAGCATCCTCGCTGATCTTCTGTCCATTTCCAGCATCACTTCTTGTATGTTTTTTTTTCTTCTTCTTTTTTTTTTTTTTTTTTTTTTTGTGGAAATCCTCTTAGAATGCAAAGTAAATAGATTACGATACAGTGAGGGATTAGAGCTCGCGCGGCGCTGTCAGATTAGTCGGCGAGAGCAGCGCGTCGACAGCTCTGACACGGCTGTGGCTGCTGTTCAGGAAAGGGGCTCCGGCTCCGCAAGACGGATGCTTTAAAGGCGCTGCCTGGCTCCCGTTCATGAATAAAACTGCGGCCCGTAATCTCGGCCAAAACACACACACACACACGCACACCCACGCACATTTACAAAGTACACTCACAGACACACACGCAAAGGGGATGCTTGCAACATAAACACAAAAAGTCTTTATTTTATTCAGGTTGGTGAGTAGCAGGTTTTGACTTGTAATAGAAAAACTGTCCATTGGTTTTATTAGATGCGCTATAAAAATGTATTTGATCAACTGGATTTTTTTTTTTTAATTGTGCACATTCCGTTTTGCATCAATAACATTTCATATAAGCGTCCTTCTTTGCAAATAAAAACATGCATCTATTGGGACACATAAGGAGAATATAATAGTATATTGTCTCCTTTTGGGAATAAAATCTTTTTTTTTTTCAAACCATTCCTAAATGAACTACATGGAGCATCCCAGGGTCTTCGTCATCCTGGAAGAAAAAGAACAGAAACACCATTTACTGTCATCTGTCATGGATCAGTTTACTTTCATAACCTCTCATAAGTGCAGCATGAACATGCAAATGTAGTCATTTATTTTGTTAGGTTAATAAATTAAGTGCATATAGTCCAAGAAAATCTCAACTGTGCTTTATTTGATTTTAGAAATTAAAAAATTATTCAAAGTTGGACATTTTTCTACAAAAACCTTCTAAAATGCTGGCTGCATAAAATGAATGGCATCATGAAGTGCTTAATATGAGGAAACAATGCAGAAAGATGCATTGGATAAAAATGAAATGAAAAAAGATCATGCTTTTCATTCAGAAATACACAAGATTAGAGGTTTAACACAGAAACGCCTCATCATTATCTGCGTAGAAACACGTCCTGTGGATCCTGTGTACCTAGAAAAAGCATTAACATGCTTTCATTTCTTCATATTTTGTGACATGGAAGGGAAAAGTCAGTGCTAAAAAAATCTGGAGGGGTGGCTGCATTTCTGGTCGGCCCACTTGAGCCAATCATCTCTTGGTCTAATGGTCTATCGGTGCCTCTACCATCTTTTCTAGAGACTAAATACAGAGGACTTGATCTGGTGTGGATGGTGCGTTCAGGGTGATGAGCAGCGTCAGTTTTCTGCCACATGTAGTATTTAGCATTAGAAAGTTTGAGTTCAGCTTCATCTGAGCGGTGCATGATGACGCGATGCATGTCCCACTTGAGGCTTGTTGCAAACTTTAAAAAAAGGACTTCTTACGTATTTTCTTCAACACACCATTTTTCTACAAAGGCCAGATTTGTGAAGAGCATGGCTATTAATCACCATGTCAACAACATATTCTCCCACCTGAGCTGTGGATCTCCTCCAAAGCTGCTTTTTTAAATAATGCTCTCCTTAGCTGAGCAGTAAGTTTAGGTGGAGGGAGACATATTGGTAAGTTTGTGGTTGTGCCATACTTTAGCTTCTCTACAATTTTCTCCCAAAGCTTTCCACTTTGTTCTTCGGTCTATGATATAAAGTCTCCATAAATAAACTCATGTTATGTGACTAAATATAAGGGTTATGACAGCGATGGCGACTAAAGTTTGGGACTCGTACTCAAGTCACACTTAAGTTGCATAAACAGTGACTTGAGTCTTGACCTGGACTTGTGACTTAAAGGGGCAGTACTGATTAAAATTGACTTGTTTGAGCTTTACATCATGTTATAATGTTATTCCTTAATCAAAAACACACTGGAGTACTGCTTTGATTCTTTCATGCATGTTTGAGAAATCCATTAAATCTCCCATGGAAACCATTCAGCTGTGCAAAATGCCTCGGTTATTTAACAGTTTAAGCTAATGATCATTCCTTATATAGCACAATGTAGCGTTCTATGCAAACCATACAGCAGAAGCGTCATGACAGATAAAATGATTTGAATTTTGACTGCGTGTTACTCAAATACATATGACTTGAGACTTGACTTGAACTTGCAAACAACAACTTGTGAACATCTCTGGGTTATGAACACTTCTGTCAGTCTACTTACGTTCCCTCCTTCTCTGGTGCCGCCACTGCTTCCTGCATAAACAGAAGCAAAAACAACAGAATATGGCTGCTGTACTTACAGTGACTCTTCAACAGTAAACAGTTCACGCGTTTGCTCAGAGTCCGACATGTCGTCTTTCTGGCTTTTAACGAATGTAAATAAAAAAACCACGTTGTCACTTATGGTGATCTCCCTCTCTTTGAGCTCAGCGCTAATCAGGTTGTGATTGACATTAAAACCCCAGCATGCCTTAAACAGAAGACGCCGATGCTAATGTTTCCCTTCAATAGCCTACAGTCCAGATTAAGGAGCGACAGAGCGATTTGGTGCCGAGACAATTGCAAATAAAATGGAATTATTAAAATGTAAAGAGCAGTGAGTAGAGGAGGGGAAGTGATGTTTTTTTAATGGGCGTTTTCTAAGAGACCGGTTAGTGAGCTCAGATGTTTGAAAGCACTGAGGCCAAGTTTAGAGAGAGGTACAAGCAGAAATGTGTCTTGAGAAGTGTTGGTGTGTGAGCACTGAGAGCTGCTCAACAAGAATCCGCATTTCTCTGTAGATCACAACCAGCGGTCATAATTAAACATCGCTTAGGTTGACAAAAAAATATTTGCCACCTTTCAGACTTTCTTGCATTTGCATGTTTCAGATCGTCAAACAGTTTGAAAATATAAGACGATGGCAGCCAGAGGAAATGCAGGGAGCAGCTTTTAAGATTCAAAGCATCATCCGGAGCACCGATGGCCTGATTTTCCCAGAGTTCATCATTCAACAATAAGAAAAAAAAACAAAAAATTTGCATCTGGTGGAGAAATTGAGGGCAAAATTCACAGCTGACCAAAAAGATCCAAAGGACTGTATTACATTTATCAAAAAAACAGCATCTTAATGATTTGCTGCACTTTGGGGAAAATATTCTGACTGACAGAATGAAATCGGGACTTTTTGAAAACAAAATGAGGGATTTGGACGGTCCTAGTCAAAATCTGATTGAGATGTTCTGGCACACCTTAAAGCAGGCCAAAGAAATGGAAAAACATCACTACTAGTTTTCACAGATAGCGTTTGAGGCTTATCCTGGTTTGACATAAGCATTTGTTTGATGATCTGAAACAATTATGTGTGGCAAAAAAGATTAAACTGAAGAAATATGTAAGGGCGTGAATACTTTTTCAAAGCATTGCATGCTGCTCTGTTTGTTTGAGCTGCAGTTTTGTTATGTTCTGATTCTGACCCTCAGAAGACCCACCTGTCTGTCTCAGCGTTCTGAGCAGATCTAGACTGACCGCCACATGGACGGACTGTGGTCTCCTTTGTCTGGTCCGTTCATCGGCTCTAAAGAACAACAACACAACATCTGTTAAACACAGAACAATTTACTAATTCAGTACCTCGACCAAGCCAAGGAAAGTGCTGGTCAAACCATCTAAAATGTCACAGAGGTCAGGAAAAGAACATCCATCTCAACAGAAATGTGTTCAGACTGTTATGTCACTTTACTGAGCTTTTTGGTTATTTCAATTCTGAGTACATTGCTGGAGGAAGGTTTGGTGGATGGAGCCAGAACTACCCAGGGCGAGTTGTGACAGTGAAGCCTTTAAACTGGTCAACAGTCCAAGCATTTAGAAAGAAAATTGATATTTCACTGATAATGTTCTTACAAAAAACACAGTTTGGGTGTAAATCCATAAAACGTCATAAAGACACAAAAGAACCAGCAACAACAAAGACAAAAACTGTTGGAAGAAAGAGATACAAATGGACAGCTGTCAAATGATTTGTGTTTGACAGAGTTTGAGAACTTTTCACATGATGTGTTTCCAACACAAATCAGAGGAGGAATCTATAGAGAAATAAATAAGACAGAAAAACAGAAAGAACGAGAGAAAAATAGCAAGAAATAAAACAGACAGAAAGAAAATCCAAAAGAAAGACAGAAAAATAAAGAAAAATAGACAGAAAGGAATAAAGAAATAAGAAAATGACAAAGACAGAAAGACAATAAACAGAAAGAAAGAGAGAAAGAAAAGAAAACCAGACAGAGAGATGGACTTTAATGCTGGTTGATCAGTTGCTTTGTCGGTCGGTCGGTTGGATGGATGGTTGGATGGATGTGGTACCACTCAGCAGTCACTCAGACTGTGATCTGTAGTTCTGATCGACTGTTTTTCTTCTGTGTTTCCAGTTACAGACCCAGGGACCAGTTCAGCCTCAGGACCTGAACTGGTCCAGAACATCTTTACCTAGTTTACTCTGCCAGCCTCCTCATCTTTATTACTCTCTGATTGAGATGAAACAGTCATTGCCTTTACCATCAGCTCAGACTTCCTGATGTTAATTTCAGGAGCCGGAAGTTGTTTATCAAACTTCACATCTTTGTTCACACATCAACCCCCTCTGTGACGATAGATTCTCACTGTTCAGTGAGTGAAACTGTGTCGTAGCTCCTTGTTGGTTCTGAGCCTCACAATAAGTTTGGCCTTCACTGAGAGAAACAGCCAAGCGCTCCCAGTCTCTGCACTCCTCTGTCAGAGGAGTGTGTGGTGAACAACAGAAGCCAGCAGCCATCAAAAGAACATTGGGAAGCTTCCCAGACTTCCGTCTCGTTGTCTCTCGCTACCGTGAGCGTGGAGTCAGTTTTGGAGAATGCAGGAATCTGCGAGGATCCCCCGAACCGCCATTGTGCTCACCTCCCCTCTCCTCTGCTGCTCTTTTCTGGCCGAGACAAACGAGAGAAAGCGCCGGCGTTATAATACCTCCCCTACTCCATCTCGGCTAAGCTGCCACTGGCTTCACATGAGAAACAACGAAACTTCATTGGAGACCAGATTACAGAAGGGGAGGTGGGGGGGCTTCGGAGTAATTTTTCCTCTAAAGGAGGAGGGTGTGATTGAAATAAAAAAAAAAAAGCAGGAGCTTTGTTTGCTCCTCTCTGAGGCTATTGTCTTTTGGGAGGTTTTGGGAATCTGCTTCCTTAGCCTAACGGCAGAGTACAGGAAGATGGGGTACGATGGAGATTTTGGCACCAAGTCACCTTCTTTTCCACATGTTTTATCCTCCTCTTGTTTCTTTTAGTGTTTAAAAAAAGAGCTTAGGCTGCAGCATCTCTCTTTACCTCTCTCTGGACCCAGATTGCTTAAATTGGAGGGGATTTGGGATGGATGGAGGAGGCTTAGTGGTAGGTGGGGGTTCAGAGAGTCATCACTGTTACAGTCAAACAGCCATGAAAGCCTACGAGGATGAAGAGCGCCTTTTTATCTAAAACACCCAAATCCCATATAAATACTCTGATATGCTAGATGCAGTATCCATCACTTCCCTCCCCCACCGTCCCATAATAATGGAGTCATGGATGCTTCTGTCAGTGTCTCTACTTTTTCAACAAGTCGTTCTTTTTTCCATTTGTTTTAAACTCAGAGACGGAGAGTTTGGGTAGGAACTTCGGACGCTGAACTGGACCAGTGGCTTTTAAAATCTGGGATCACTGGAAGCGTTAAGAAGTGGAAGCAATGTGGCTGTGACATTTTGAAGTTTCACAGGGGAGAAGAAGCCATTCCTCGGCCATCTCTCTAAGAGGAGGCATAACTTAACAAAAAGAACAAATGTATCTGGAGACTTTATTTGTGGAGAGCAGAGCTAAATGTTTAAAGATCTCCATTTTTTTTTTTTATGAAATGACAAACTGCTATTCTGCTAAGCAGCCTTAGAGTGCATTCATAGCAGCCCTGAAAGCTTTAATCAAACTGCAGTTCATTTGTCTAGAAAGTCTGGTTCGTTTGGGGAGGTGTGAATGTGTAATCGAACTCTGATGGGGACCAAAAAAGCGAACTCTGGTCCGCCTGTAAATATGGGTCTTGGCTCAGTTGAAGTGAACTCTGGCGCAGTTGAAATGCATATATAAACGTCAAGAGGACCTGCTTCCAAAAGCAGGAAGCAGAATGTAGCGCAGGGCATTCTGGGTAAATACAACCAAAACAAGCACAAGACTCTAGTGCTAGTAAGAGAAATGTCTCATGGTCTTTTGCCAAAGACAAAAGAGAAATACTACAATACGCTAAAATCCAACGTCACTCCGTTTTCATTTATATTTCGTGAATAAGGAAGTTGCGCTCTGTCCTCTTCAGAGGTTTTTATGTTATTTCCTTCAGTGGTTCTTGGTGCAGCGCCCCCACAGGTCAATGTGGGGAAAGCATTTTCAAAGGGTTTTGATCTATTTTCATACGACTGAAACAACACCTCATCCTACCACAAAACTTTTATTTTTTTATAAAAAAACATGAGTTTTTTTTTTTTTTTCAAAATTAGAGTGTTTCCATTAAGCAGATTTATTTTTATAATTTCAATTTGCACAGTTCTATGGTTAATGGAAAGGGAGCTTGTGTTTCCCTAATGACCTGTCCACAGTGTACCCCATCTGTCACCCAATGACCGACGAGAGAGGCACCACCAACACCACATCCCTTCCAGGTTTAGATGATGGTTGGATGTCTCCCACACAGTCCTTTTAAAAAAAAAAAAAAAAACAACAACAAAAAAACAAAAACAAAATCAAACACAAGTCCTCCATTATAGGGAAATATAGTCAGGTTTGCACTTCATTCTTCTTGTTTCCAACAAAAATATTTCCAGTGTGTCAAGTGGTAGTAAGTGGAGTTGCCACTGCAATCCCGAACTGAAGAGGATAGATGTTTAATTTCCACACAGGACACATTTAGACAATAAAACTCAGATGTTCATACTCACTGTGTTGGAGGGTTGTCTGAGGAGAAGGGACCTGTCCCCTTTGGGTCCCCATCTGGTTCTCTGTGACTCAAGCTGGAACCACAAGCAGCACTGATGCCTCCCTGAAGAACACCTGATAATGAAGATGAAAACAGAGAACAGCTTAACCTTTTAACTGTCACTGTCTAAATGCTTACTGTGAGTCAGTGAGGACACTGGTGTCATCATGGAACTGAACCTTGTCCCGTTTTGTCACGTTACAACCACAAACTTCAATGTGGAAGACATTGAAGACAACTATTAGTTTTGCAGCTCAGAAATTTGGTCTTTACATTTGAGTGGGAAGAGTAAACGAGTAGGTGGAAGGAACTTAGAAGATGTTTGTAGTTTGCTGCAAACGATGTAGGGAACACAGCAGGTGTTTTTTTTTTATTTTAAAGAAAGAAATATTTTAAAGTCCTCACTTCAGTCCCACTTCCCAATCACGAATTTCCTTACTTTAGGCTTTCACATAAAATCCCATGTGACATATTGTGGTTGTAACATGTGAACAACTTCAAGAGCTACGAACGCTTACTGAGGCACGGTATGTGACAGTGAGCTGCCACTTGGGGAAATTTCTGAATTGAGACAAGAAGTCAAATAGTCATGGAGGATGTGCAAACAAAGCAGCTGGGAAAGGGAGAAGAAACAACCACGTCTTTCCCTCAACGCGCAGCGGAGCTAACAGGCTTTCACTGCAACAACAAAGAGCAGATAGAAAGGCAGAGAGGAGGTGGAGAAGTGGATCTTCAGATAAAGCTCTCGTCTCTGCCCGCTGAAAAGGCCCTGCAGTCACATCAGCCTTTGTGAGGGGGAGACACAACCGTTGCAAAACCAAGTTGGCTTTTTCTCTTGGCACTCGAAAGGAATAATAATAAAAAAAGAGAGAGAGAGAGAGAGAGAGAGAGAGAGAGAGAGAGAGATGGAGGAGAAGAGAAAAAGGCCTTCTGCCTCTCACAGCGCTGTATCAATCCAGATCAGCACACGTATCAGCCAGACAGCTATAAGCGATTTCCAATGCCGGTATGAAAAGGAGCATTTCTAAGCTGCGATCAGTGTTCTCTATTGTGCGCTTGTGTGCGTACAAGCGGCGGCGGGAATCTCAGAGGATCGAGATTCACAATGAGCGCGCATGAATGCGAGAGGAGACGCACAGAAGATGTGGCGTCTGTCGCTGGCATCCACTTTAAAACAACCGCTCAATTTGGTACCGAGTCAATTTTTTGAAAAATTATCCAAACAAGAACCATGTTTTTTTTCTTTCTTTTTCGGGTGTTAGATCTTTTAAATGCAAATCATCTCAATTGCGTTATTTTTTATTTTTTTTCAAACTTCAGTGAGACATGATGAGCAGTTTGTATTGTTGCTCTTCGAGGTAAGTGCTCCCAACCACACCAGCAGCTACACCTGACACCTGGAGGAAAACCGCCTCTGGCTCCAACTAACATGCAAACTATCCCCATTTGTTCGTCTGTTTCGGCCCATCAAACAACTTCTACATGCTTTTAAAAAAAAAACCCACATTGATCAGAGCTCAAGTGCTCCCCCCCCGTTCTCCTTTTTTGAAGGTTTCGTCTGATTTAAGCCACGGCCATGCTTTTTATGAAGACATATGTAAGTAGGAAGCATCTTATGAAGAATTAAAACTGGAGCCAATATGCACACCTCCAAACTGCATTGTGAAGACATCGTTTGTAGGCGGCTTGAAGCACACGAGAAAGGACGAAATATGCATAAAATTTAAAAGTCAAAGTGTGGCTCTCTGCAGCTACACGCTTATGGAGATCACACTTTGAAAACAAGTTAAGATGTTTAAGTGAAAAAAAAAACAAAAACGCCACAAAGTCTGACAAATTAAGCTAAGAAACTAAACGTGAATGTTCTTGTTTTGCTTGAAGGAAACTTTGTTCGTGTTCCTCAATTACTGTCTACATTCCAGTATGTGACTCGTATAATAAAACTGTCAAAACATCCCCATGTTTATTTCAGTCAACACATATGGTTTTCAGACAAAATAATGACATTTTTCACCTTAAAAACCTCAAACTTTTCACGTTTCTTCCTGTACCTGCTGAAGTAAGGCCTCCCACAGCTCCGTGTTTCACCCCAGGGCACGACACTGTTGTGAAAATTAGACTCTACAGTTGAAATTAGGTCAGAAAGACTAATCCAGAATCAATATTACGGTATTGATTAACTCACAATTCGCCGTTGTCATCAGGCCTTTCGACTGACGATTCTAACTATTGAAGTGCAAAAGGAACATTTAGGAATGTAGATTAAATGTTATACTTTTGTGTCCATAACTATGAGAATTGTGTATGTCTGTCCTCATCTCAGAAGATAAACTAATACACATCACTTTAACTTGAGGTGGAAGATCAAATATGGGAGTTAAATGTTTACCATGATTCAAGATTTTGGATAGTAGCTGTTAAGGAATTACTTTGTTGGTGTTAAAATCCTTTTTTCTACCTATAAAACTCGATTACCTTTGATAATTGTCATCAATGCAGCATGCGATGCACATGGTATCTTGGTGACAGGCTAGTTTAACATTTCCGTTTGATTCTCATTTTCCTTCGCTGCTCAGTCCAAGCTTTTTCCCATTCACTTGGATTCCTTTGATAGAATTTCAGCCGGACCAATCAGTGAACAGAGGAAGTTGTGAACAATGACATTGTTTTTGAATTACATTTCCTCCTGTAGTTTTAGCAATGACAACCAACCTACCGATCAATGAAGTTGCCATTTTGTTCGGATATAGCACTTCTCACTTCACAGTGAAGGACAGTTGTTAACAGCATAGGCAATTTCCAAAAAGCTTCATAGCGATCGTTTCTCAAAACCTGAGAGCCCAAACCCTGTGTACAAAGTGAAGCACAGAACAAGGGGTTGGTCTCTACCAATTTCTAACTACCAATTCAGTTTCAAACTTGGTCAGAGTTTTCTATGAGGTGAAAACTAGTGAAGAAGTATGTTAGAATGACTCATAAGATAGATTTACCAGAAAACCAAACCTCTAAAATCAGAATTGTTTTCTTTTAGAGACCCTGAAGATACACAGATTGAGATTTGCTTATTTTTATTGACTTAAAAAGCTAATTCTGCTTTTGGCCTGCCCTCCAGCCGTCCACAGATTCTGCTACAAATGCTAAATGTGTGTGCATGTACGAGTGTGTAAAGTGAGACACCTGTTCACTGGAGCCCTCTGCTTGAAGCAGGACACTTATTATTGATGGCTGGCCTTTTAAGCAACGTTAATATGCACGCTTACACACACGTAGACGCACTACACACACCAGGTTGAGTGCTGTTTGGTGCAGACTGACAGGCTCGACATCCTCCTCGTGATGTAGCACTCTGATGTTATTTCTGCGTCGCTTCGTGTTACGTGTAAAAATATCTACATCAAATCAGATGATTTCTGACAAATCTGGCTGTGTGTAATAGTACGTGTAATAACTGCCATCAATAAAAGCAGGTTTTTTTCTTGCCCTTTTGTCAAACTGCTTCATCACAATTTGTAGTTTAACAAGGTTTTACTTTGCCTACATTCAGGAATCCAAATGACTTTTATCATCTATTTAAGTTATATTTTTTACATAAATAGAAAACATGTTGGGTCATGTTAGATTTGTATTTTGTATGGGGTTGCCATGTAATTGTTGTATACATACCTAATATATATAGTGTAATCACTAAAATTAGCTGACTTTCCCTTCAGCAGTTCTGATCGGTAATCAGAAAGTGAAATTCTAAAAAAGGTCAGATTTATTAAATGCATCAAAACTAAGAGCTCATAATAGTCAGCGGAGTCCTAAAAGAGAAATGGAGATCTAGTTACATCTCACACACCAGAGCAAATAAAAGAGTACAGTATCATTTTTTAATAAATAATAAAACATGAGACGCTAGAAATCTGGCTGCAGCAAACAAAACGAGAAAAAAATAAACTTTTCAATTACAATTTTTTATATCATTTACATTAAAATCTTCATCATTTGTTCAATAAAATCCCCACAAGCGATGCTTGTTTCCAACAATATGCGCCATATAACATGATGGTTCCTACAGTTTGTGTATAAAATGCATACCAAGTTTGAAGCAAATTGAAAATTGCTTAATTTACAAAAGACAAAAAACATAGGTGTATATAACTTGCAAATATTAAAGTGGGAAAAGTGAATAGGCAAATAACTTTAATAGCTACTTCTGAAAAAGCTTAGTTTATCATTCCATGAGGGGTAAAATTATGTTTTTTTTAAATTGAACATGATTATTTCCAAGATTGACCATGAATTCAAGAATAATTTAAGACCTAAAAACCTTTGTTATATTTAAAGATTTACATTCTATATATATGGACTCATCAGATGTTCCATTTCCTAGCCTCTCACCTGTGTCCCTTCCTCACTTCTACACAGTGCTGCTGTCCAAGGATAGGACACGCTGCAGGTGATTGAGGTAAATCATCGAGGACATAATTAAGGGAGCTTATAAAGGAGGGGGGGAGGGGCGTGCACGTGTTAAGCATCACATTAGGAATAAAAAAGAAAAAGGGAAAATAGATGCAAACAGGCCTCAGAGTTACACAAATGCTCATTTTCATTCCCAGCCACGCAGACGAGACCGTCAGCCTCGGGGGTTTGACCTTATACAGTGGAGTTAAATACCTCATCAGTGAACACACAAACATGCCCGCGCAGCCTTTCTGCTGCGCTTTTAAGCATCAATGAAGGACTCATCCGACATGTTCATCTAGTTCCCCTCACAAATGTGAATGTTTTTCTGCCTAGCCGTCGGCCCTTGTAGCCTCTGTGAGGACTGAGCGTGTGCGTGGGTGTTTGTGTGCATGCGTGTGTGGTTTGGTTGTGAGAATGGGTTTGTAATCAGGAACTCAGCTTGATCCCCTCTGGAATGTGCTTTTGGGAGTGTTTGTTAAAGGCCAGCAGCATAGACTGAAAAAAAAAGGAAACCTGGGCATTGGTTGAGTTTTTCTCCCATGCTGGGCTACCCAGAAAACCTTTCATTTTACGTTTCAATGTAGAGTCTTTATCTAGATTTTAAACTATGATAGTTTTTAATAAAAGTTAGCTTGACCTACGCAGCTCCGCTCAGTTATAATCTCCCTTCAGCTCTTCTTCTTTTGGGCTTTCTCTCATTGAAGTGGATTTCTCCGGTATAATTTCAACTGGTCCAATCAGCGAACAGATGGAAAAGTTGTGAACATGACTAATTGTAGACTGGCTGCAGTTCTAGAAAAGGAGGCAGAGGAAGTGAACGAAGCCGTTCAGATCTTGTTGAAAATGCCTCCAAATATTGAATTAACATTAATAGCCATCTTGTTCGGATATTGCACTTCTCTCTTTGCAGTGGGGGATTGTTGTTTAAGCTTCATAGCATCAAACTGCCACATTACATAAGGTATGGCTAAACATTAGCAATTGGGTAGAATTTAAAACCTCAACAGAGTCTAGGAAGCGATTATTTCTCGATAGCAAAGAGGCCAGAGTCTCTGTACGAAGCAAAGCGTAAGTGGGCTGGATTTTATCAGGCTAGCTAAAGGTGTGAGAAAACGAAAAGGGAAGGCAAGTCAACCTGTTGTCCGTGTTTCGTTCCACATCTCTCAGTCAAACTTGATCTGATTTGATTCTTTTCTATGCTTTTAAAGGAAGGTTTGAGCCTGAGAAAATATCTCAGGTGCGTCGAGGGAGCTGAGCCGTCGAGGTTATCGACATGTAAGGAGGAATAATGGGCTGCATTTTCTTTATTTGGGCTTGGACAAGTGATTATTTTTCTTACCGTCGCCTGCGATGGCCCGGGCTTCGATTTCATTAGCTTTCCTCTTGGCCACGTCCGCGAGCACCACCTCGCCCTTATCACCGGCGACATAATGGAGGTCCTTTGAAGGTAATGCGGGAAAGAAAGAAACGTGAACGTTAATCTAAAATGAATCTGGGCTCAGATGACAATAGTTTTTTTTTAATAGAGGGGTGGTCGCGGTATTTTGGCAGGAGGAGGAAGAAACAGATGAAATAAGAAGCAAGGCAAAAAAAAAAAAAAGGAGCCGTTTGAAGTCCGACATCAGAAACGGCACCAGTTCGAATGAAATGCCGCTTCCACAAAAAAAAAAAAAAAGAAAGAAAAAAAACTTTGAAATCAGCCTTCTTGCTGCCTGCGCCCCAAACTGCACACACACCCACACACACTTGTCTCTGGTTTTTAAACAGGGCTGGATGTTATCTGGCACATTTCAAAAGTGGGAGAGGGACTGTTCACCTTCTCATATTCTCCTTTTACACGGAAACACATCCAGCCGAGCATATTATTATATCAGCCAGTCACAATATTGGAAACAGCATGTATCCTCTGTATCTCTGCTTGAGCCTCAAATGCTCATAAAAAGAGATAATATGGCAATACATTCATTATTAACCCCTGAGCATCTGACGTCTGCTGCTTGGTTAAGACGTAAACCATCTTCTGCTCAAATATGTCCTAGATGATAATAATAATACAAGATATTGAACATTGATATATTGCTGAGGGACATTATTTTTGCTATAAAAATTGTTGATATGCTCTGAATATTGTGGCTCTGAGCTTCAATTTGCAGGTTTAATATAATACTCAGTTTTGGGCACATTTCTGCATTAGTTATCTGATCTTACAAGGTAAATAGGAAGACATTTTGAATGTTTGAAAGAGCTGTCAATAGAGAATATACAGAGTAATGCTTTGTCATTCAATTTAATTCAATTTTAATTATTCGTCACACCAACTCCAACAAATTTACACCAGATTCTCAAGACAAACATGTCCAGTACGAATTAAACATTTTTTTATATGAAATCTGTTCAGATTTAGATCCAGTTCGATCATAAACATAATGATTGTTGAATTCATTTGATCATTTTGTGATAAAGCTAATTCTCACTGCCTTAAGTCTGATTTTGCAGTGGAGAGAAAAAACTCCCTTTTAACAGGAACTATCCTGAAACAAAACCAGGTTTAGACTGAACGTCTGTCTGCCACGACCCGCTGCCCAGATCAGAGCTTATTGTAAAGTGTTTGCTTAAAAAAAACAGGAAAGAAGTCAAAAGGAAAAAGTGATAAATGTTGGACCAAAGAAAAACTATCTGCAGCAGGTGAGCAGGATCTGAAAGTCGGGTCATTAAAAGAAAACACCCAAATCTTAATCATCAAGTTTTAAAAAAACCTTTCAGGTGGATTATTTTTTTTTTTTGTCAAACTGTGCTGTCTTTTATATTTTTCAAAGTATTTGCAGTATTTTTAGTAAATAATTAGATTGTTGGTAAAAAGTTCTTGGGCATTGCATGTGCAGATAAAATATTGGTACATCTGTACAGTTTAGGAGTCTTTATTATGTCTTAATGACTCATAGGTAAGAGCTACATGAATACAAAATTGAGTGAAATGGAAGCCGAATGGTAAAAAACCCCAAAACAAAACAGAAAGCTTGGAGAAATATTAATCAACACCATATGAAAAGATTACAGGAAAGTTTACATGGAAGCAAAAACATCAATGCCATATCAACAGTTTAACATTTTACTCTTGTATTTCTAGCATTTTCTCTCTTGAGCCATAAGAGCAAAATGAGATTTAAAGAAACAAGTTTAAATCCTCAAAGAGAAAAATTATTTACTACATTACTACAACTGTGACTGACTAGGGCTCAAGGCAACAATTATAATCGATGTCCCCTACATTTAGTTCTACTCAATGTAGGCTAAAAAGCCATGAATACAGTAAACAGTATCACAGAACCTCCACCACACGTTAACACTGGACATGAGGTTCTGTTTCAAAATTATTTCTGAAAAGGTTGGTCATAGTCGCATTGGACCGATGCAAGAAGTTCCAGTTAAAGCCGCAGTAGCATTCAGCAAACTCTCCATGTTTAGGCTTGTGATGTCAGAATAGAAAAGCTGTTTTTTTTTGGCAAGTCTGGCTTGTAGATACTGAGTTCACATAGCAGCCATATATGACTCACATCCGATTTTTCTGCCCATATGTGATCCATATCTGAGTTTTTCATGACAGTCTGAACAGTCCTACTCCAATCTTTTAACCTCTGATCCCCTCAAAAAAATCTGATTTGTACCACCTCCATGTGTGGTACTAATTTGGATAAGAACCAGATGGTTTTAAAAACATCTGCAGACTGAACGGTCATGCCACACTTCATCCAACTTTTACAACTGATCCATAATTGGTTAGCAAAAAGTTGTTTAATAGGAGATTTTTTGGTTTTTACAGAACTTGACCCAGGTAGAGGTGAAACTATATGCCACTTTAGGAGTTTTGGGTTTGAACATATTTACAATTTTTAAAAAATTTTAAATGTAAAGTAGTACAGTACACGATTGATTACTAAATTAGTTCTTTCTTTACATAATTTGTCAATACTGTAATCGATTCATCGCGATTAATCAGATTACTTGTTTCAGCCCCATTTAAAATCCCTTATATTATTGATAATAAAAGCGAATTTTATCAGTAACTGAATATACGCACCGCCATAATGTTATTATGTCTGCATCTATAGTGTAAAAAATGCTCATCCGGAAACCCAACAAGTGGCTCCTGAGGCCCGCAGGGTTTCCCTGGGCAGAATGCAGGGACTGAGGGCCCATCAAAGTGTACAGCGCGTTAAGCAAAGTCTTCCGCTTCAGCAACATCACAAGACATCAGCGCTGTGACTCAGGGCTCGTCATGGATAACCCTCAGCTGGCTAAAGCCAGCCCCCAGCTGAGCCAGCACCCAGACTTAATACCCTCACATTGTAACCCGGCTTTTGTAGCCCACCCCCTCAAACACACCATTTCCAATAAGAAAAAAAAAAGACGAGGGGGGTGCCGGTTCCCAAAAGAGAGAGGGAGAGCGAAGGAGAATGAGAGAGGGTGAGGTGCTGAAATTGAGGAGTGTGAATAGGAACAGATTGGGTAATTATAGTGTGGTGCCTGGCCTCTGTGGAGGAGAGTTAGTCGGAAATGTGAAAATGGACGACAACAAAATGGCCTCAAAGGGGCCTAAATCGGCTCCCAGGACTGAGGTGACTGATTTGGCCCCTACAAACGAGGACACGGCCCCACAATTAGATATGACCGAGGTACTTAATTGATAACAAACAGAGCAGCGGATGACAGAACCAAGGAGGCGGGATGTGGAAAAAGAGAGAGGAAGGCAGGAAAAATAAAAGATAAATAGTAAAAAACAAAAAATACGAGAGGATGAGACGGTGTGACAGACAGATCAGAACAATGTGAACATTTGATGCTGAGGAGCTTTATTCCAGCTTAGCCCCTCATAATACTGTCTGAATCTGTAGAAAGAGACCCAGAGAAGGAATCAGTGAGTGAACAAACGCAAAATGAGAAAGAGAGAGAGAGTAGTATCAGCCAGACTAAGAGGGGATAACAATAATACTGCATATAAAACCATCAGATATTACACCTCTTATTCCCCGACGCTCAAACGCGACACTAATCTTATTTATATAAGAGCTTTAGGGGTTGCGGCGAGCCAGCTAACTGCGCTGATAAAGAGGGGCGTTTTACTGGGCTGTTTTTTTTTTTAAAAAAAGGAGCACAGGGGAGGGGAGAGCAGTGGTGGACGCTAAGAACCCGATACTGACTGATATTTGGGTTTCCTGCAAATAAATCAGGGATTAGGTTAACTGGCACAGAGCAACATTTTTTTTTTCAGCACATTAAGAGCCCGACTCGTGTTTGTATGGAGTCTGACCTGACCGGGGCGGGTTCCTGTCGCTCTACATGGACGGGGAAGGACGGTAACATGCGTCTCTTGTGGGGGAAATAAATGCAGTGAATGAAGTGCGAGGTAATGCCCATCTAACAAACGTTGGTAGTTTTAATGAAGCCATTAAATCTAAAGATCTATAGCTTTATTGTTTAGTCTTAATATTTCTGGCTTGCAGCCTTAAAATATTTACGATTTTACATAGACCCAAAAATATCTAGTTGTATTGAATAGAATTATGATTAAAAGTATCAAAAAATATTTCTGTTAATAATTTTCTACTAAAAAACAGAAAATTAATACTTATATTAACTTATATTGCTTATAATACTTATATTAATTAATATAAGTATTAATATAAGTATATTAATATAAGTATTAATTAATACTTATTATTAATTAATACTTATATTAATTAATGGTCTTACAATACCTTCTGAAAATATCCATTCCCTTTAGAGAACTGTAAGATAATATCTATTACTGTATATTACCACTCAAATCAGATCAGTTTAAAACAATGTAAAATTACATCAAAAACAAAAATTTGTATCTTTAACATTGATAATGAATACATCTTGTTGTAAAGCTCAACAAGTTATCATTTGTCCTTAACTTCTCTAGACAGAGTTTATTTCACAGAAACAATGTCAAAAATGCCTCAATAAGACATGATGACGGCAGTATGATGCTGTGGGGATTCTTTCTTTTGTTCAGTTGACTGGAAGATGGACGAAGCTTTATGCACGACGAGCACGAATGAGAAAGTGTTAGGTGCTGAAAAAGACGCTTAAGATGGGCAGAGTTTTACAACAACCCAACACATAAGACTGTAGCTGAGCAGAATTATTTAAACCAGAGCGCATTCATTTGTTAGAGTGGACTAGTCAAAGTCCAGACCTAAATTCAATGTGAATTTGCGATAAGATTTGAAAATCGATGTTCGCGTCCGATCTGACTGAGTTTGAGCCGTTTTGCAGCTGTATTCTAACGTCAGTGTCAATGAAAGGTTGAAAAGAAATCAAAGTTTCCCTTTACAAACATGAAATTTCTAAAAACTGAGGTTTGCATTCGTGAAGTGAAAAAAATGAGAAAACATACAAAAAAGTAGACAGAAATTTGCAAGGCACTGAAAGCTGGACACTGAATATAAAATTTCTTCCAATCGCCACATGAATTAAGATCCATCTTAAGTCAAATCAGCACGTTTTGTTTCAAATTTAACATATTGATTACCTGTATTTCTTTAAATTATAATTGTAAAATAAGTTTTCTGATACTATATTTGGTATTTTCCAAGTGAAGAAGAAATTCTCAGGAAGGCTCCAGGAGATAATCAGTCATTTGAAAAGTTTACTCCTTTGATAAGTTTGTAAAACTGTCATACATCTGTGAGCAACAGATCATTTATAAAAGTGTGAAATTTGAAAATTTCAGGGATTAGTGAATGAGTAGTCTGGGCAAAGCCTTCTGAGGACCTGGCAGCCGATCCTGTTGATTTACTTCAGAGGTACACTCATTGCATGAACCAAAACAATATATATATAAAGATATATATATATTTATCTGGGTGCTTTCAAATTATCTGTCCTTCTTTATCTTTGGCAACACCAAAAATACTTTATTAACAATCAGTCTCACAGACTCAAATTAAAGCATTTAGCATTTTTATTTTAGGTTTTGTTAAAGCGATGAGGGGTGCAATTTCCCATCAGCATTTGCCAACAATACAGGCAGCCACACGCAGGCGGAAATATGCTAACATCTTGAGAAATCAACATAATTAGTTTCACACTTGTCTCACGACACAAATAACACCCCAAAGTCTTGTGTTAGAGAGGCGTCGAGAGTTTTAAAAGGGCTAATTAATCACGCGAGAGACAACTGTGAGTTTATTGCCAAGGACGCAGAAGCGACATCTCCGCCCCTTGGTGTTCCCTCGGTGTTGCCAGCGACGATAGATAGGAGGGGAAGACAACAGCTTCGCTTGAGGATATCTGCAGCGACACTGTACGAGGCCTCGTTCGGAAACAGACGAGCTGGCGTTCAATTCAGCTATCACAAAATTTTTTTTTTATTTAATTAGCAAGCTCTACCAAGACCTATTTAGGAGGCGCAGAAAAAAAAGGGAGGGAGGTGTCGTGGGCTCGACTTGGCTGACGAATGACCTAATTGGTTACATTATCAACTCATTATCAAAGGCTAATTAGGGAGTTACAGAAGAGCACCAATAATGAAAAAAAAGAAGAAAAAAACGAGCCAACCAATCAGTAACCTCCCTACCAATTCCTCCTCCCCCTCAATTTAACCCAACACCAAGTGTTTCATTTTAACAAAAGCTTTGTATTTTTCTTTTTGCGGAGGAGTCGGGGGCTGTGAAGGACCTCTATTGTTAGCTGGGAAACAATGGAGGGTCGAGTCGTGGTGGGGAGGAGGGGGTCATGCTGAGCATTTCTGGAGGAGGTGATGGCTTCCATGTTATCTGCGAGTCCATTCTACCAAGTCGACGGCGCGTTATTGAGTTCTGCGGGCAAGTTAGTAAGTTACAAAGAGTTCGGTGAGTGCGGGGGGGTTGCACTCATTAACCCCTTCGGCCCCGGCCCAATCAGCCAAGCAGCAGGTTAAAGCAACAACACAACCTAATTAGACCGAAGGACAGGGCGAAGGGTGAAATGTCAATGTGCCCCCTTGTCCTTGTCCTTTTTCTTTCTCGACTCTCTTTCACTCTTTGCAGACAATGAGCTGCTGCTCTCTTGGTCGCAGAGGCTGAAAAAAAGGGTGCTTGAAACAGTTTGCTGTGAATGAGCATTAGCTTTGTTACAGATCTGGGATGATGATCATCGGCCGGTATCTGTTGAAATCAGTGAACCAGGTATGAGCAGATTCCCATTGTGGGCATTCACAAAGGGGTTCACGCAGGCTTCCTAAATCTGCTCAAGACGTTTAAAAAGAAGGCGAAAGAGTCAAAAACAGAAGGTTTACATTACTTTTACTCAATTTCTGAAATGTATAAAATGTGTGGACTTCTCAAAAGCACTCAGAAGTTCATGGTTTGACACACAAAAAAAGCATTGCTCTGTTGACTGTTAGTATTGGGAAGGAGAGATTTTGCTATAACAAACAAATTTTTCTGGCTAGTCTGAAGTGTAAGAAGTGCTAACTTCCTACTTTCAGCATAGAACTTTATCTATGAAGTAAATTTAAGATCTAATTATGACTCCACATATGAAGTTTAGAACAGTATGCTTAACACAGTGGGATGTATGAACATATGAAAGAAGGTAGTTCCTGAGTTGACATGTGACATTGACTACGTAACATGGCTAACATGACTATGCTATATTGGGGTTGCCGCTAAAACATGGTCACAGAAACATTGGAGAAGCTCCCACTACTTTTGAAAGGACATTATTAGTTAGAGGCCATAGACATGAAGAAGGAAGTTTGGTCAATTTCAATTTTATCTCAAGAGTTTATCACCAGATTTTCACTTTGTTAGCTACCCCCTCTGCTTCAATGTGATGGTGAGGAAAAGAGTTGTCTACAAAATTGTTACTGCTTGTTGTGCTTTGGACAACCTATGTCCTAGAGGCATTACAACACTCCATGAAATATCATTGTACATACTTATTTTTACATGTTCTTTTCAACTTCTCACACACATAAACAAACAGAGCTGTTCTACCAGGAACAAATGAGCGCTACCAAAATACTACATTAGGATGTTTTGTGTGAATTTGTGGACAAAAACAAAAATTTCAAAGTCAAGCAAGTCATACAAATTAATCTAACACGTTCTAAAGCGTGTTAGATTAAGAACGTGGACATCAGACCCTCGCACAATACATTTAGTGTTAAATGGTGGGAGCAATTTAATGTCTTCCCAAATTTTTGATTCCAAAATGATCTGGTCATCAACTACAGAGTGAAAAATTATAAAGTATAAAAAAACATAAACTAATAATTTTTTTAAACTCCCAAACTAAAAATAGAGCAGACATGTATCAGCAGGTCAATTTTTTTAAAATTCTTACTAAAATAGCTGTATTTGAAATCTTAAGAATAAATCTAATACAAACTGTATTCATCTAAGAAAAAAACATTTCTTTATTATTATTGTTGTTATTTTTGTAAATGTGGACCAAACAGAGAAGCAATACTGTCCAACATGACTGCTTGAAACCTCCACGTTGAAGAAAAACGCAGCTTTTGTCACGTCATGGTGGGCTGTTTCTATGTTTACGCCTGATCTTTGGGGATTAGTTGGCAGTAATTCATTAGGTCCTACAAACCCACATTTTATTTGTCTGTTCAATTTAGAATTGAAATCCCCATTTTCTGGTCAAGAACCTGAAAGCATATGTATTAGAAGCATAAAGATTTGTTTACAATTTATTCTTTTAAATAGTATGTTTTGTTAAAAAAAGTAAATGCAGCTTGAAGCAGCCGGATGAGGTCACCTCCATCTGTTTGATGCTCTCCGTCTCACACATTAAGACGGAACAGGCAGAAATTAATGTAATCATCTCTTTACACCTTTAATAAATAACAGAGAAGAAGTTTCACTCCAACCTGTTTGATTGAAAAAAAAAAAACTATCTTAAATTTATTGTTGACCTTCTATCTAACCAACCCCTCCTCTTTCCTCTCTGCCCCCTCTTTCCTCCACTCTTTCAAGGTTCACCGGCTTGACTCCACCTTTTCAATTCGGCTTCCCCGCAGCCCTGCCTATTAGTGGGGAGGGAATTGGAAGCGGCGCTATCAGTGTGATTGAGGGACAGAGAGGAGCATGAGTGAGTGTTTTTGTGTTTGTGCTGCTGAAGCATGGAGCATAAAAAAAAAGTGTCGGGGGGGACCAACGTTATAAAAGGGAGAGAAAAAGAGGAAAAGACACCTACAGAAACATGTGGAAAAAGAAGAAGTTAGAGGTAGATGAGAGGAGAGGCAAAAGGCCGAGCGGAGGCCACGGAGATTGTGAAAAGACAGGGGCCCACACTGAGATCACACCTGCTCTGTGACTTGCAACACACACATACACACACTTTTGTGGGTTACAAGTCATGTGCAAATGCAAGTAAGACGGGTTTAACAGTGAATGAACAACTAAAATAGGGTGCATGGCACTAAGGGGCCTGCAGGAAGCTTTCCTAAAAGGCACTGGTGACTGAGCCGATATCTAATCCTCTGGAGGCCAAATATTAATCAGTTAGGCCTAATCTGTTTAATGTCAATAACACAATATGGTAATCAATTTAAAAGGTCATTTTAACTCTAAGGTTTTATGTTTCTTCTATAAATAGTGCAACAAGATGGGATTTTTTAAACTCAGAACTTGCTGTGGCTTGCTTTTTGCCAATTAAAGTAAAAATGCAATATTGTTTGTATGAGATACCAATTTTAGGTCTTACAAAATCTAATGTTATTTTACTATATAGATAATAAAAGAAGAATGAATAAATACCCATGATGCTAGAACAACAGTATGACCAGTTTCATTTTTAGTGCTTCCAGAAAATATTCACACCATTTCCACATTTTGACAGGTTAAAAATGTATTACATTTATTTTTTCAGTGAATCAGGCTTTTTTTTAAACTAATTTATTAAAAATAAAATATAAAAAACAAACAAAAAAAAATCTTATGAATAGTTATTTTGTAGATTTATTTTTGGGAGATTTTCAACCATTTTTCATTGCAGATCTTCTCACGTTAACCCAACTTGAACACTTATTAATAAACAGTCACTTTTATGAGTTCACATAATTCTCAATTGGATTTGGAGCATGTGCTCCAGCTGCTGTCAAGAATATTCACAGGTTGCTCCTTAGCCACTCTATTGTTATGCTAACTGTGCGCTTTGGGTCGTTGTTGTGTTGGGAGACTAGTTTGTCTTATTCTGAGTTTCTGGGCATTCTGTATTTTCCTGCTGTCATCTTAACCTCTGTTTAGACTTGTCAACTCCTCCTGCAACTGTAAAACATCACCAGAGTATAATGCAGCCACCACAATGCTACACAATATGGACAAAATTAACCAAGTGAAGAGTAGTGCCTGTTTTTCTTTAGTCAAGATGCTTGGAGTTCAGGCCTAAAGCTTTTATTTTAGTTTTATCAGACTAGATGGTCTGACAACCTCTTAGGTAGTTTTCTACAAATGTTCTGGCAACCTAGGTAGCTCTATGCAAAAAGTTTGGCCACCCAGGTAATTTTCTGTAAAAAATTCTGGCCACTTGGGTACATTTTCTGCAACAAATGTCAACCTAGATAGTTTCTGTAAAAAAAAAATTAAAAAAAGCCCATTTAAGTAGTTTTCTGCTACAATAATGGGAACTTAGGTTGATTTCTGCAAATGTTTTAGAAGAGTATGTAGTTTTCTGCAAAAAATCTGTAAGACATGAAAGGTTTAAAAATGGAAATATCTATAACTTTCACCTTAGTTTTTTTAAGTCTCTCTGTTTTGTGGATAAAGAATGGATAGATGTTAAACTTTTTTGTGAGTTGAAAACCTTAGATTTTAAAAGAGTGAAATGAAATGCAATTATCTTTCTACGGTAACACAAAAGGGACAAACACAAATTGGTATGAAACTGGCATAAAATATTTATGGTGACTTTATAGCCACTCTGTCTGGTGACTTTTACACTTCGCACAAGTTTTACAGTGCACCAATTTTCCTTTCTGTGCAACACCCAGGTCCAATTACCAGTTCCAGGACTCGACCAAAGACCTTCAGTGTCATTATTTTGAGAAACAATGAGCTCTGGTTCAATGTAAAACATGCTTTAGTGCTGAAAATAATCAAATGTTACAATTCATACAGATACGGAGTGACATTCACCATCCAGCACTGGGCCTGATAAACACATCTTAAGGGCGACACCAAGTAAAGCACAGATTGTAGCACAAGTTCTGCTTTTGTCTTCTCATTCTGCACCCTCTGAGGTGGGCTGGCCTGCCTTAATCAGTTTTTATGTGTAAAATGGAGGACTGTCATTAGTCTTAAATCTTATGGTTACGTAAGAAAGAAGCAGCAGTGTGCATGTGAGCAGATAGACGAGACAGAGGAAAGACACAGAATCATTTTATCCAAAACACAAGTATTCACAAAAAGGATAAGAAATGTGAGCTCAAAACTGTGTATGTCATTCAAAATCAAAAACATTTACAATTTTCAAATGGGAATTTCAGTCAACACTTTTAAAAAATTTGTTATACAGATTTTAGTTCTGTTTTGCTTTCAAACTACTATCTGAAATCAAAAATGTCTTTTAGCTCACCATGAACAAATCTCGAGCTTCCAAGTCAACAGCGAGGAGGAAGGCCTTCTCAAAACGCTGATGCCTGCAAAGAACGCAGAAACGAGAAGAGCTGGAAAACTAAAACCGACTAATATCTGTTTAACAAAAGCAACTAGAGGAAATTTATAGATGAATCAGCCTGACGTACATTTTTCTCCGAGCTTTACCTAAATCCACAGATATGCACACAAATCTCTGCCAATAAGAGAACAGTAAATAGCGAGCACTTTTGTTATTATCCAGAATAAAGCCAAGAGAAAGAGGAGAGAGAAAAAAAGACAAAGACAGAGAAAGGGAGAGAGAAAGATGCAAAACAGTCTAACTTTCCCTGAACACATCCAACATGAAACAAATAAACAAGCAGAGAGTGGAGGCTTTCTTTATTTGATGCTGATGGAGAGAAAAAGAATGTAGGTAGGTGATAAGAGAGGAGGAGGGATGCCAAACAACACTCCAGCTCTGGAACAGGGGAGGAAAACAGAGGTAATTGCTAGATGGAGAGCAGTGAGCGGCAGTGTGTGGGAACAACAGGGTCTATTTCAGTCAAACAGGCGTTTCAAAAGGCTCTCATGGCAGAAGGGAAAATGAAACAACAGTTAAACAGGTCTGGGTGAGCGCTGCTCTGCCTCTTGAATGACTCAAAGCTGCATCAGCGCGTGTGTGACTGATGACATTCAAAAGCGACGTCCTTTTTTTAGAAATGTTGAAATAAGACAAGCGAGAGGAAAATAGGGAGTATTAAATTTGTTTCTTTCACTCGTTGTCATTTTTGGACACTTGTTATTCTCCCCTGCACACTGATAAACTCAACAACATGCTCCAGGAGTATTTTAAAAATACTCTGTATGTGGGTTTTTACGCTGCACATTACTGAACTGCAGCCTACCTGGAGGTACAGCTTTTGTTTTATTTCAAGTGCTCTGTAGAAGCGAGGCCTGTCACAATAACACATTTTGCAGGATAATAAATTGCCACAGAAACTATTGCGATAAACAATAATAATAATGTTATTTTGAGACCATTTTCAACTAATACAATAATGATAAAGGCATATTAAGAAAAGATACTCTAGAAGATACAAAATGCATTAATTTCTAAACAATATTTAACACTGGAATTGGAAAATATTTTAAATATGTAAAATAAAAAAACAAAGTAACAATAACTAAAAATAGATAATTAAGCTTTTGTAACCAAAATTACATTTTAGAAATATTAGTCATTCAGCTTACACAGGGAAAGCATGCAAAAATGGCGGGTAGTGCAACCTAACAAAATCGTTCTGGGTTTCAAATATTTGCAGTGTTTTTCCAACAATATCAAAGGGGAGCATCTCTCTAACGCCTGCTAAAGAGAAATTATTGAGCTCACTTTAATCTACCATGCAACTAGTTGATTTATTGCTTACTGTGGCAGGCCTAACAGAAGCTGAACTGGACTGCACAAAGCCAATTTCTCCCTCAGTGCATTTAATTAAGAGCAAAGCAGCAGCATGATGGAGAAGGTTGCGTTACCTGAGGAGGTGGTGAAAAAGGCGGCGAGCGTACTTGGTGACCGGCTCCCTGTACTCCAGTATCACTGTATCGGACAGAGGGGCAGCCGGGGCGTAAAACACCCGCAGGGCCGCTTCCAGCTGGGCTGTACAAACGTTGGGAATGTTTTGGTTTAATGTCAACACACTGAAAACTGCTTAAAAAGGTTTTTTTTTGTCTAGTTTCTGGTGCAAATCTTTTTACACTTCAAGATAAAAGTAACTTACAAGTAAGACAAAGGAGCTGGTTTTAAGTCAATAATTCCTTAATACTGATGAAAACTACTAGTTTCAATGGCAGATTATTTCACTTCTAACATGGGGGAATGTCTTTGATATAAGTTAAATAATCTGCCATTGGAACTAGTGTTTTTTTAAAAATGAATACTTACTTTAATCTTATTTCAATTGTACTAAGATATTTGCACAGGAATTAAACATCACAACAATCTGGCATTTTAACAGAGGTTGGAAACATCCACAGGACTAGAAAGATTTTCAATGGAAAATATTTTTAACTAACTGACAACCACATTTTCTGATAGTCATGGTAGCCTAACACTAGTGGTGTGACCCACAGCCTCACCTTCCCTGTCTGCGTTGAGCGGCAGTCTCAGCAGGTGGTTGGTCACAGAGCTCAGGCCTTGGTAGCTCTCGTTCCCCATGGTGCTCCAGTCCATGGCCTCCAGGATGCCCAGCGCCTCTCTGACCTGACCGCAATGGAGCCGCTGCTGCAACAACTCCACGTGGCCCAGCTGGCCCCCAGTTAGAGCTCCTGCCACATGAGTTCAGAGTTCACATTCAGAATAAGTTTTATTGGTCAAGACTGTGCGCGTAAACAAAGAGTTTGAGATCTAAAGTATGAATATTAAACTTTAGGGAAATAAAAGAAGGTTAAAGGGACAATATGTATATGTATTTCAGCCATTTTTTTTTGTTTTTGTTTTGTTTTTTTATAAAGAAAGTAAAAAGAGTGATTGTTGTGACATTAAACAGTTAAACAGTTGGGGTCTGCAGAAATGTTAGCTGCCTTTTTTTTTAACTCTAGGCCAGATCTGAGTAAGTCCTGGATGGAGGGGAAGTCAGCTCCTCTCAACCCACTCCGCACATCCTCACACTTGGCCACGTCTCTTGGCTCCGCCCATTTTGGTAGAATTCTTCAAAACTGGTTTGGGGACGGCGTTATGTTTTTACATCGAGGTTAGTTCCAGTTTAAATGCATTTGTGAATAGAAAAACTGGGTTTATGCTACTACTGTTAAGTTAGTGTCAACACGAACAAAAACTAATGTAGAATATTTCTGGACTATCTAATTATTTTTGTTTCCCTTACAGATGCTAACACATGTGCTACAATGTGTTAGCACATTGCCAAATACTGTGGCAGTGTTGAAACTTCTCCCTAGTAATGTTGAGAAGTAAGAAGAAAACCTGTTTATCTACACATGCAGTGCCATCGTGGGCAACCTGCAGTGGCATTGGAGGTTGTCTTTCTTTTGATATCCTGACTCTATCACACATCATCTGAGGAGCTCTAAAAGTTGATTCTATATGCTTTTGCTGTATGTGCGTGTTCATGTGAGCAGATCAGGACTCCACTGAATAATGGCAATATTTTGTATTGTTGCCAGTGGCAGAGGTGTCTCATTCTGTCCAGGAGAAGGTCAAAGGTATGTATGTTTTGTGACATTTAAAAGACACGGTACAGGAAATGAAGGTGTTGAATGCCACAGGTAGTAAATAATGTTCCAGTGAGAGTGAATCACAACAGTGTATAGTTACTGGTGGGTTATAGATGAGCAGAGGGAATGTTTTAGTCAAATCAGAAACCATAAGCTGATTTAAATTGTTAAAGACTTCTCTGAGGTAACTGTCTGCTATGTTTTCTCCTTTTTAACACTGAGACACACCTTTATATCATTTTAATGTGTTTGTTAAGATGATATTAGTATTTAAACTAGATTTAAACCAAATACTCATAAACAATACACACACCTCCTTTTCCTCAAAAGGCCTAGCCATATAAGAAGTTTACTGTCAATCTGTTTTTGCCTGGTTAAATAAAGATATAATAATAAAAACATTAATAAAGAAAAAATATTAATCTGCATTATGACATTCTAAGTAAAGGGTGTAATAGACAGATATAAACTGACACTAATGTCCGAACTCAGGCCTATTTTGTTTTATTATTATTTCTAATTTGTAAAGGCTTCATTTGATCAATTTCGGTCATGATATGAGGTTGCATTTATACACACAATTCATACTTTAGATTACAAAAAGTTTATAATTTAGTTTGATTTATGCAGAATCAAAACATGTTTATTACAAAGATTTTTAAAGAAAATTGCTTTCTTCTGAGGTAAAACAGCCTCTAGCTTAACTGATTAACTGAGAAAAACAGTACATAGATTTTATATATTTTTATATATATTTATATAAACCTGTTAAAAAATAGAAAAAAAAAGGTTTTAAGTGGCGGCCTTTGAAAGTAGTAGCTTTACACTGCATCATCCACAACTGATGATCTACACAAGATTCACATTTTTTTGAGCTGAAACACCATTTTGTCTGCTAAACACTGTTCAAAATTGATATGTTCAAAAGATGAATCAAAAGAAATTATAACAAACTGTGACCTAGGTGCCAATTTATGCCTTGAATGATTCACAGGTCCGTGTTAAGCAGCTTAAAAAAAACCTTTCCTCTGAAAATTGCTAAAGAGACCAAGCAGAAAGCCTGAAGAACTCTTGATTAAGACAACTTTAAAGGATTACCTGGATGTTTGACTCCTCAGAAGGTACAAATACTGAGAAAAGTTTATTGCACAGTTTTGTTTATTAGTCATTTGACAACACTTTCTGAAGTAACGATAAAATATTTACTAAAAAGAAGGTTGTGACTAGTGAGCATAGCGTTGGCTACACATGTTTACTGTCGATGCAGCAGGCTGCTGGATGTCTTGTTGAAGAAGTTGTGTGTATTCATGTGTGTATGAGTCAGATGGGGGCTGGTGGGTGGTGGTAAGGGCAATTAAAATGACAAGCTGGCAATTAGCAATCCTCCAAATCCCCTAAAGAGATGGCTAATGTGGCTAATACATCGGCTTGTTTGTGTTTGAGGGTGCTGTTTGTGTGTGACTGTGTGCTAAAGGGCTGGCACTGGGCGTCGACTGCAGCTCTAACTAAACTTTGAGCAGAAACAATAGATCTTTGTGGCATTAAGGTTTCGTTAGCTTCCTCTCACACCTGTCTACACTAATTCAGTTGGCCAGCTAAGAGAAAAAAACTACTATTAAGCATCAAAGAAGAGACTGCAATCACATTGTCAGCAAAATGTTCAACTCAAGAAACAGTCAAATTATGAAAACAGGACAAAAATATCTTATTTGGTTCATTTCAAGCAATTATGGAGCAAATTAAATTAAATGTTCCATTGAAGTTTAAAGTTTACAATGAGAAAAAAAAATCTTAAATCTGCTCTAAGGTTTCACTAGTTACAGCTTCACTGAAGGGGAAACCACTAAAATAAATACAGCAACCAAGACTGATAATCTGTTATTGCAAAATAATCTGAAACATTAAAAAAACTGAACTGAAAACTGGCATGTCCAGAACAAAAAAAATCAAGAGCCAATACTGAGATCTTGAAAAGTTGCAAGAAACTTCCAATTTTACCATGAGATGTGCATGTCACCTTGAATCAGGAATCCTTAAATTGAAGGGGTCAAAGTTCACCTACCATTGTTACATCTGTTAGCATCCAAGCGAGTGGGTCATGTAGCCAAATTAGCAGATATGTGTCACAGTGGCGCTCTACTCAACCATTCATCCATGACGGTTAACGCGTCAAAACGCAGGAAGTGGTCGGTTTGAAAGGGTTATTTGTTGGCAAAAATAAGTTGATAGAAAACGGGAACTATTTTGTGAAAAGACAAAGTGAGAAACATTCAAAACATTCATGGTCTCTACAGGCAACAGCACTTTACAAAAGCTGTAAACTATCATCTACAGCTTTTGTTAGTTTTAGCCCCAACCTTTGCTCCTCTTAAGCTGATATTTCTGTTCTTCCATGAGGAAAAAAGCTGTCTACTTCTGATCTTGGTTTGTAATCATAAGCAGGGTTATGCCAGTGTCATAGCAGCAGGTGGCTAACAACAATACTGACATAGACAAAAAAAAAAAAAGACTGAAAAGAAGAGCTTTTTGAACATAGCTATAGTGCTGAGATACAGATTTTCTCTTATAAAACTGCCTTCGACATTTTAGTCTTATCTTGTTCCTAAGATAATTACATCTTCACAACATGTTTGACTTATGGAAACAAAGGGAGGCCAAACAAAGGCAGAAGGGGGAAACTTATAAAACGACTCCACTGTTATTTTAGTTTAGAGATTAATATAAAGAAACAGTATTAATCCACAAAGTGAATGTCAACTTTACAAAAAACACAACATAAATTTATGTTGAATATCTGTAGGAAAATTTAACACAAATAGATTTTTAAAACCTGCATAGGAGAAATTAGCTTCCAATGCCGGATTCATCATTTTCACTCTGAAATGTGTTACAAGTGCTTTCATTAACCATAAAATTGCACAAATTGCAATTATAAAAATAAATTTGCTTAATGGAAATATGCTAGTTGCAAAAAAAACTCCTGTTTTCTGATAAAAAGTTTTTGATAGGTTTTTTGGCTGCATCAAAATTAATGTATTTCACAAAACTGCAATGGAAACACTTTGCGTTTCATACTTAATAGAAACACTTCAGTTGCGAACTTGTGGTTTTTTGACATAGAAGTTGTATTGACAAAGTTTTGCGCGTATTTGTAATGAAAACGCAGCTAATGATCTTGCACAAAACCCTCCAATGAAAAACCTCGCTTGATTTCAAATATATGTGGCTCTCCATCAAAAGTATGTCTGCACTCAGATATTTTCTCCTTCTGTTGGAATCTAACACCTATGCAGAGCCATTTCAGACCAAATTAAATCAGTTGTGAGCATTTTGGGAAATTAATGCATCAATGTGAATTATACAATGAAAGTGTGAACGGATATCAAAAACAAAAAAGACTACTATTTACAGCCGTCGAATTAAAGCTGATATGCTGCCTGTATGATGCCTGATTCAATTTTTGTATGTGTGACACTTTTTCAGTTAAATTATATATTTTTTTCATGTAGCTTTGGGATCTTTCTCAGTTTTTACACCCTCTCTGCACACTGAGTTACATCATTATGTCCTTTACCCATCTGAAATGTTTTACTTCGTTCCAGTGCTGGGGGGCTTAGGTGGAAAACGACTATTTTCCCTTTGGTGCAGCACATTTTGTGGTCGGCTTCCCTACACCGTGTATCGGTGCAGGCCCAGTAGCGGCCAACGTGTGCCCAGATGAGATAACGTGGTGCAGGCTGGGGGGTGGTTGTGGGGGTGGTGCTAGGGAGGTCTGCCTCCAGAGGGGAGGGAGAACTTGGAGCATGGCCAAGTCTTTCTTCCACGCCGCCTTTCCGACTCGCTCCTTCTGTCATGTAGCGGGCTGCATGAAACAAGTCAATACAGAAAGGGAGCACAAGCAACGAACAAACGGGTTGGAGAGCATATGTGTGTGTGTGTGTGTGCAAAGAAGCACAGAAATAGAAGAATACACACACATGTGTGCGTGTGTTGGTGGAATTATCATAGAGAAAAGACGTGCAGTGACTTCCTTCATCAGAAACCTTGGCAGGCGATCAGAGGAGTGTAAGCTATTGTTGGAAGACCCCTCCTTTCCTCATGCACACACACAGATACACGCACACACGTTCTCTACCTTCCTCCCCCACTTCAACGCTCCTGCCTTCAAACTTCAGCATTGCTCCGTGCCACTGTGACATCTTCTTTCTAAAGTTACAATTAAAGATGCCTAAAGTGTGTGTATGGGAACCACAGCGAGTGTGTAAAAAGGATAGGTGGCTGTGGCGCAAAAAAACTTTGATTGGCAAACTTTATCTAGGGTCCCTTAGGGACTGTGCAGCCACTGTAAACGATTTATCGGAAAAATGCATCCCAGAATGCACCTGGGGGGCATGGGAGCTTTTGCCCCAGGGCGATTATTGAATGACCTCTGAGAGCGTGACTCCTGCTAACCTTCCAGGCAAATTAACTTCTTTCTGCAGTGAGGAGGTGGGTTCAGATCCAGACCAGACCAGTAAGACTCGAAGCGAAGAGTTCAATGCCTGGTTCAAACGGCGGTGACAGTCAGTGATCTGATATTAACTGTAAACATGCAGCAGGTGATGTTATAGTTGCAAAGTTTCATCTGGCTGATCTGGTTGATCATGGTGGATTGGATTGTTTCACTCTGTCAAATGATCCAAAAACCTGTTCACCTCCCCCTAACCTGTGGTGGCGCTGCACCAAGAACCACTGAAAGAAATGGCACAAAAACTTCTGAGGAAGATATGAATGCAACTTCCTTCTTCATAAAATGTAACAAAAATTGAGTGGTGACAGTTTTTAGCGGTTGTAGGATTTCTCTTTTGTAAGAGACCACAAGTCATTTCTCGTGCTTGAGCTGGACTCAAGAATTTGTTTTGATTGTATTTATCCAAAATGTCCTTCCTGCTTCCTGATAATACTTGGCATTCTTCTATGTATTGGAACTGGACCAGAGTTCACTTCAACCAAATCGAGACCTAGTTTTTAGGGTTTTGTGTGGACTACAGTTGGTTTTTATTGGTCTGAATCAGCGTTTCATTATGCATTTACACCTCCACAACAAACCGTATTTTCTAGGCAAATGAATTAGATTTGGATTAAAGTGGACTAAACAGGGCAGCTGTGAATGCACCCTAAAGATCTTTTGTTTACTTACCTAGTCTGAATTTCAAGGCAGCTAATGGTCCTCCATTAAAGACCAAAGTCAGCGTATCTGTCCCCTCCGGTCCACCATCCAAACCAGCTCCCCACTGCAGTCCAGCCAGGACTCCAGAGCAGTTCAGGTGCTGAGTTAGTCTCAATGTAGCTGCTGGAGCGGATTCTTCTGCTACCAGCGCCATGTTTAAAGGTGCCAAGCCCACATCAAAGCACATCACTTCCTCCTGTCCCCCCACCACAATGGCAACAGCCCCTGCAGGGTGCCAGGCCATGTACGAGGGCAGTACAGGGCAGGAGGCCAAGACCGATACTGCCCGTCTCTGGTCGTAGAGCACTAAGGAGGAGTCCCTCAAGCCTAGGAGGAGAGTGGTCTCACATGGGTGACGAGAGCAAGAGAGAGGAGGCGATGGCAGTGGGATGGAAGTGATGGATGTGCGGTGCAGGCGCCCTCGTGCACATTCATACACACAGGTAACAGCGGACAGTCCTTGAGGTCCAGCTGGTAACTCCACTGTCAGCATCTGGTAGTGCTGAAGCTGGCTGAAGCAGCAATCCAGGGGGTTGCCTGTCGTCCGGACAGAGCAAAGGACCTGTGGTTTAAAAAACAAGAAACAGAATTTGATTCAGATAATTTAAAGTCTCAATCCAACTCTGAGCTCTCCATATTTTGCTTCTACTGACATCATTGCTGTCAAAACGTTTTTTACCCCCCAAAAGACCTGGGTTACACCATACATGTTGTAGCAAAATGATTAGAGGTGAAACCAGCCAGGATTACTTTTGAGTGTATAAAAGATGTAGAGAGGCAGAATTACAGAAACTGGCAGAATTACAGAATTCTGAACCTGGCCAAAGATAGTTATTCATAAACATACTTTAATCGAGCGAGTCTAGCGCTAGCAGGAGAAATGGCTTGAGGTCTTTTACCAGAGACAAAAGAGAAATCCTACAACTGCTAAAATTTGGCATCACGCCATTTTTAAAAAATTTTGTGAAGAAGGATGTAGTGCTTATGACTTCTCCAGATGTGTTTGTGTCACCTCCTTCATTGGTTCTTGGTGCAACACCAGCACAGGCGAGGAGGCGAACAGGTTTTCAAAGGATTTGGTAGTTTGACACTAACCAAATCCGTGACAGCGACCCGCACCCGCTGAAAATATAATACTTGTTGCAACTTTGGTCCCCAATCAAACGGAGTCTGCTGAACTATAAGGTATAAAAACAGCCTAAGACAGGGAAAGCTTAGTCTAATACTATGTCAGACTGTGTGTGAAGAAAAGATTGTGCCTTTTATACAGAATAGATAAATATCTGGTGTCAACAGTAAATGTGAGGCGTAATTATTTTCTGTTTGCAACTAGTTATTCCCCAAACTAAACTTTTGAAATGCATGTCAGCATGACAAGGCAATCAATACAGACATTTCTCTACTTGTTACTATACTGTAGTATCTTTAATATGGAGTAATTTTATTACAAAATTTAGGTTTTTGAACAAAAAGGAAGAAGACCAGAAGACAGAGAGAGCATGACAGAGCTAGAACCGAGTCACCTTTTGGAAGCAGCTCTAAACCCCAAGAGATGAAGCAAAAACAAGGTCTTCAACACTGCTCATAAACACCCTGCTGTCAATCAAGACAGCTAATGATAAGAGCTCTATTTTAACTCAAGGTCAACAACATCTTCTCCCTGGGCATGGCACGGCTTGGCACAAAGTGATAAACAACCACCACTGTTTACCTGTGTGAGGAGCCAGGAGCTCAGCATTAGAAAATGACAGCGAAATAAAACCTGCTTCGTGTGATATACAAGGAAACCTCAGAGTCTTTGGCCAAAGATGAAAATCCAGAATGACGATTATTTGTCTCTGGACTACAACCAGGTTGCAGGCACAAAGACCCTGCTAAGGAAACTGACAGCTCAGAAGACAGTCCATGTCACGGTTTTTGATGAAACACCCACCTTGAACCAGAAACCGCAGGAGGAGACAACAGCCCGCGATAAACAGCAGTCCAACAGTCACTAACAGAGCCTTTTATAAGGGATTTCACCTTACCAAAGCCTCTATCAGAGCCTTGCATTGACCGTGGCAGCTTCGGCTAAATGAGCCCATTTCTTTTTGCCGTGTAGACAGAAAGAGGGATCGTCTGCCTGCCTGCCTTCCTTTCCTTTTGCAAAGCTGCTCAGCCCAGTTTTTTGGCAGGCATTGCCAAAAGGAGACTTAGAGGGAGGAAAGCTTTTTTTCCCCCTGCCTGCCCATGGTCTACAGCAGGAAAGAAGCAGATGACTGTCCTCCCGAAAGCTTTTTTTCCTCCCTTCTCTATAATCCCCATAGAGCAAGCTCCTGCTGCTCCGCAGGGGGTGAATGCTGTGTGTCAATGTGTGTGTTTATTTGAGGCATCAGGTAAGAGGGGCTCGATTCTGGTAAAAGGTGGTCTATTCCTGTGAGAGCTACATTGCTGTGGGGACAAAGCGACATATGCATTGAATAAACAAGCATGCAAGCACACTACAGGAAAGGACCCATTGACTCAGTCTAACAGAACGCTGTCACAGTCAGATTTCCCCATTAGTGGGACCAATTTCAGACCCACTAATGATTGGTTCTCACAGCAAGATTTTAAAATTGTCGTCCGATTTTCAAGACCTGAGAGACCACATACATGATGATAAAAAATGTTTGTAAAACAGTTTGTGGTGTCGGGTCACACAGCAGGAGCAACACACCACGCACGAGCCAATTTCACTCACCAACATTCAAACGTCAGACAGAAAATCTCGCAAAACCTCTCGAGACCAAACGGGAGTTCAGAGTGAACGAACTCGGCCAGCTGGGAAGAAGCAACGGCGATAGTTTGTGGACTATAGTTAACTCAGAGAAAAATAGCAAAAGATGTCTCTGACATCCACCAGACTTCCTGGATTCCCCTCCATGTTTCACCTCACTTTCTGATTGGCTACCTGTCACATTCAACAGGCTGTGTTCTCGTTTTTTCTCAGTCAAGACAATTAAACATGTTAAATATCCCTGATTTTAGACTGGAGCGATCCCGCTAATCTTCGGACAGGACCAGGTCACTCTTAGCACACCTAACTACTACAAGTAACTACTGTTACTTGTAGTTTGTAAATTATCCCAGCCTTTGTTTTTTTTTTTTCAACGATAAAAGAAAATATTTCACAGCTTCTTAAGCTTTAAGGAGATACATGAGCTTACATACTGTAAATGTTTTAGTCTACAATCAGTCGTGTCTGTATGATTAATAATCCACAGATATAAAGTGATATAAAGGTAAAGGTAAATTAATTTTATTTATATAACACATTTTGAGCAACAAGGCAATACAAAGTGCTTTACGGGATTTAAAAGGAAATACAGACAAAATAAGAAACCAAAGGAAAGAGCAAAAGAAGAAAAAGCTCATAATGTTGATCTAAAGTAGATACTCCTATTCAGGGTTGGTAGATAAGTATAAGTAAGTATCCTAAGTATAAGTAAGTATCCTCAGGTCTAATTCCTTCTCTGGGTTGGAAGAACAGGAGTCTAAAAAGTAGTTCCTAAGGTAGTTTTTTCTGGGTTTCAAGTTCTAATCCTTGTTCTGTGTAGCTAAATAAGTGTAAGTAAGTATCCTCTGGACCTCTGGGTTACTAGATAAGTATAAGCATTCTCTGCACTTTCTAAGTGTGCTTGTTAGAAAGTGTGCACTTTCTAAGTGTGCACTGAAACCAAAGTCCAGCTCGGATCATGAAAATTAATTTCTCCCTTTGTGTACTTTTCAAAACTCTGAACTAAACTTGAACATCTGGGTTCACATGTAGGACTTTTCTAGAACCCGTTTCAGTTCTTGGATCAGAACCTCCCTGACTAAATAAATGCTTCTTTATTATTATTATTATTATTAAGCTTAGTTTGAACACTTCTGTGGAGTTATTAAAAACTCCACAGAGTTATTAAAAACTCCACAGTTTTTAATAATAAAAACTGTGGAGTTTTTATTATTACTCCACAGTTTCTAAGTAATAATAAAAACTATACAGGCCTTTGCAAAATTATTCACGTCTATAACGTTTTCCACATTTTGTGACTTTACATATGATAGCACTGGCTTTTATTTAGGAGTAGCAGAGTAAATGTTTCAAACATTTTGTTTTGTAAAAATAGTTTTCTTTCTACAATTCTCTGCTACTATGTCTTTGGCTACCAAACCAAATCTGAATAAAATGAGATGTTTGTGGTGTTATTTCGCAAAATAAAAAACTGCAAAGGGTTAGACGACTTCAGCCAAGCAGTCTTTAGCACTATGGTAATAATAATAATAATAATTAAAAAAATCAGCTCTGGAAGCATTAAACCTTCTTCAAACCTTCTTTACAATTTACATAGTACATTACAAGCATACATACAGCTAAAGCTCTGTCAGCCAGTGAACTCTCCTGAGCTTCTAGCTGAAAATGAGAATGTGAAACATATCAAATAATTCTGAGCGTATAATGTAGAAATAGGAGGATTAAGGTCAGAAAAGGACAAAAAATATTGAAGACAGAAGGAAATGTACACAAAAGACGATAAGAAAGAGGAAATAAAAAAGAATTGTGAGGCAAAGCGCAAGAGAAAGGAAGAAACGGAATGAGGCACGGCGAGAAGAGATGCAAAGAGAGCGGAGACGAGAGGAGAAGGAGACAGAGAGGCAGAGAGAGACCTCTAGTAAGTAGCTTTCTCCTGGTTATTGGTTTCAGTGACTGGTCAAAACTATTCTTCTCTATTCTTCCTCCCTCCTTCTCGCCGGCACCCTTTCTCCCCCTCCGTGGCGTGAAAGATAAAGCGGACGGGCCCAACTGTGTGGCTGGCCCTTGTTCACAGCAGTGGCCTTTTGAAGCCAATTTTCCAGCTCACGGAGCAGAGAAAGACGGGGAGAGACGCGCGGAGAGAGACGGAGGGACTTGGAGGAGACCGGAGGGATGAGGGTTTGCTGAGAGTGGAGAGAGGTGGGGGGCACAGGGTGGGACGGGGAAGTTTTGGGCATGTGGAAAGAGGGTTGGAGATGGGGTACCGATGTGAGAAAATGCATTGGAACAGCAGGAGTACAGAAAAAAACAATATTCCCCACGCCTTCTCTCTAGCAGATAATGCTCATCTCCTATGAGCATTAGGAGATCCAAAACTGTAGCATTTCACCTCCATAATTTTGTTAATTTTAAATATCAAAGCCCAACATAACGTTGTCTGTGTTCACAGTTCACAGCAGGATAAAACACTACACAAGCTGTTCTCATTGATTCTTTGTGGATCTAAAAGAGAAATCAAAATATGCTAAAATCTATACAAAAAACCTTTAACTATCTATCTGTACAAAAAGCTTTGATGCATCTCTACGTTGGTTTTGCTTTATTTCCCTTCTTTTCCAGGAGAAGTACAAAACTCACATCAATGTTTGCAGAATTCTCACAGCCCGGAAACTCCGGCTTTCTACCGCAGTCTAAAACCATGACTGCTATGTCAATAGATTTCTCTGTTTCCATTACAAATGTGTTCAAAGATTTTTTGATATTAGCCTAATGTCAAAAAGGCACAATTGTGAAATTGCATCATTTCCATTAAATAAGAAATGGAATTGAAAACACGTGAATAAGTTTTTTATGCAATAAGTCATAAAAACATCATAAATGTGAGATATACGGCGTTTTGGGGAGATTGTAGTCAGTAATTTTACAGAAGAGTTGTGGATTCAACAGGTTGGAATGACACAACTTTCTATGAGCTGTCATGCTGTGAGAGCCCTGGTGAATCCAGCTGCACATTGTTCAACTCAACAATATGACGATTTGGTCCTTATCAGAATTGGTGTTAATTTAACTCTTTTCACAGTTATTTCAACAATAGTCTGAGTAGTTATAACTTTTTCAAGTGTTAAAACTACTCAGTTTCTTGTTGAAATAACTCTGAAAAGAGTGAAATTAACACCAATTCTGATAAGGACCAAATAGACTCGGCATAGTGTTGATTTAACTCTGCAGAATTTACTGTGAAGGAGGCCAATTCCTACAAATGAGTGCGTTGCTGCAGTATACAAAATGGTGTGACAAGAAAATAGTGTTTCCATTACAGTTTTTCAAAATACGCCAACAACGGACAGGAGAACAGGGACATCAACTGATTTTGTTGTCTGTCTGTTCATTGAATTCTGAAATAAACCAAATTAAAATAACAAAAAAGTTCTGCGTTCTGTTCATTTTTGTTCATTTAATGGCAGGAGTAATTACGCGCAGAAAACATGACGCAAACACAGATAAAACAACATCACAAACAGGGAAGAAAACTGCTCTCACAAACAAAAATAAATAAACTGAAGATATAAAATATGTGTTTGTTTTGTTTAGAAAGCCCTTAAATCATGAAATTCCTGGAAATGTTTTGTGCAAGCTTATTTGTTTGCCAAAAATGATGGAGGGAAGGGTGAAAAGAGACTGATTAAAAATGCTAACCGCATGCATTAAACTGTATGTTTTCCTTTTCACCTCTCCTTACTCTGTGCTTTTGGCTCCACTTATCAGCATGGGGAGTTTGTGTGGTGGAGTGGAGGTGGAGGGGGGTTTACGAATTAAGACCACATACGAAAGAGAAAAAAAAAAAAAAAAAAATCAGAGTTTTTTAAATGCCGAGAGACCGGCTAGAAAATTGGCTTAGCGCTTGCAGATAGTGAACTGAACAAAAGGAACATATATATGAGCTTGAAGTGATTGAAGTAGCTGGCGTCTCCCGCCGTTTGATTCCTGCCACGGCTCTTACATAAACTGCTCGCTTAATTTCACACCGCGCATCTGAAAAATGACAACAAACGCTTTCATTAGAACGCGATGCCGCAGACTTTAATGTTCTTGAGGCGACGAGGATGGAAGGGAAAGGAAAGGAGGAGGACGGTGGGGGGATGTCGGAGGAAGACGGAGAGGACTTAAAACTTGGTGAAGGAGTGTGATAAATGTAGAGCGCCTCCCCCCCCCCCAAAAAAAACAAGCAGCAAACAACATCTGCTCTGATTATTTCATATTCATGCGCCCCCTTTCCCTCCTACACCTTCCCTCAGTCTCTCCTGCATGAATTTATTTGTCCTGCATCCAGTTGCTAATGCAGATCCCCCCACCCCTCTTTTCCTCTTGCTGCTCTGGTGAATATTTTGCATCTGCTTAACCGGGGAGCGGCGGAGTCAACGCAGGATCTTTCATGTGATTTCGGCGCAAGGCCAATCCTGAACTGATCCTTCATCATGGGTATGGTTTTGCCACAGGCCAGCCAATGTGCGTGTGTGAGGAAACCGGGGAACATGTAGGCGTTCTTTTTTTTATTTCACATGGTGATGCACAGAGGTGCAACGGAGGTACCACCCTTAAGGTGACTAACACACCGTTTCCAATCCTCAATCCGTGACAACACAAGTCTCGGCTCAAATCTGCAGCTTTTATTTTCTTTGCAGTGCAGAGTCTGGAGGAAATGTATGTAACTGTAGTTATTAATGCAATAAAAGCATCAAAAACCTTCTGATTTAAGAACTTTTATCATCCACTTTGCAGTTTCAAGCTTTTTGAGGCTTGTTGTCTCATAGCTTTGATTGTGTCTGGTGTTTTTAACATTTGCAAGAAACACTTGAGTTCAAAATAACTTATGCTCAAGATGCTGTGAGCCAATAATCAACGGTGAGGCCACAAAAACCTAAACTTAAGAAAATGATCAACCTCGTCTTCATGAAGTCATCAATAACTGCACACAAAATGTCAAGCAAACAGGTGAATGCTGTAACAATTAAATACCTTGACATTGTAATTGTTAAACTTTTTACCCCAGTGTTTTACGACTTTTAGGGTGTTTTTACATCTCATAGACCGGCAGACTCGGCTCAATTTGGGACCAATGTTGCAATATTTGTTACATTTTCAGCTGGTGCGATTCGCTTTCACATTCCTCTGCGTCACACCAACCAAATCCTTTGAAACACCTGTCCCCCCCCCCACACACATGTGGGGCACTGCACTAAGAACCACCGAAAGAAACAAAATCAAAAGCTCTGAAGAAGACCCTGAATGCCACTTCCTTCTTCACAAAATGTAAACAAAAATGGAGTGATGTCACATTTCAGAAGTTGTAGGATTTCTGTTTTTGTTGGTAAAAAACCACAAATCACTTCAATAATTGACTCATCATGATTAATCCGATTAATCGTTTCAGTCCTACTTGCAAGCCTTGTCTATGCTTGAAATGATAGATACACACAGTGTGGGTGTGCGTGCGTGCGTGTGTGCACCTTGAGTCCTTCAGTAGGTGAGCAGCTTATCAGGAACAGATTATTTTTGTGCGTGTCTGCGGGAGTCCACGGCCATATCCCGTCGCTGAGCTCGTCCAGCGAACACCAACAGAGTGCCACGTCTTGGAGACGGCTGAGAGCTACACGCCTGCGAAGTCCTCCACCCGGCCCGCCCACCTCCACACACATCACCTAGAAGCAGGAGCACAGAAACATACACGCGTGCACTGAGAAGGGGTCAAGAAGCCCGCAGAATCAAAACAAATCTTCAGGGGAAGTTGTTAGTTATTAATCCATTTGGATTTGTGTTCCTGGTCTGCTGTTTGGACACCTCGAGGCGCGGACACCTCCACCGCTGCAGACCCCAACGCCTCTCTTGTCCTTCCCCTGTTCTGTTTTTGTTGATGTCTGAGGTTGTGTTTTATCTTCCATTATTAATGTCTGTGTGGGCTTGTTGTTTTAGCGATGTGCATATTTTTTAGGAAGGTCCGCCACGCTCTACGGGCCACAACAAAGAGACGCACAGTAATGAGCTCTCGTGGCGCTTAAGGGATGGGGGGAGGGGGGTCTGGAGGAGCACACACACTCACAAAAGACACACGTATGTAAGTTTGTGCATGTATGTGCATAAATGTATGTGTAACTGCAAGCAGAAGCAGAAAGGCATTTAAAAATATGCTTTCAAAGACATACACACACACACACACACCATGGGGTGATTTTAAAGCTGGTGAAATTACACTTTGACCTCATCGTCACATTCAGAACGAAGCAGAACGAATGGCTTACATGCACAAACAAACACATGAACCCGACCTCTAACATGCTGCAGAAGAGTAGTTAGGAAGTGGCAAACAGGTAGGAAAAAAGAGAACAACTGAAGATGACTGGTGTTTGTAACACTTTCACTTGTCAAAACCAATTTTAGCCAATTCTGATTGAGAGTTAAAATGTAAGACAAAGAAGATCGTAAAAAGTTTCTTTTATACTTTTATTTGAGGAGCAGAGGCAACTTCTTACCAAATGTGTGGCAATTTGTCTTTTTCTACAAAAGACAAATTGCGATAACATAAGATACTATGGGTGATTTTTTACCAAGAAAACATGACCCATGATAAGTGAAATACTGAACTAGACTTTGTTGATTTCTGTTTGTCAACAAGATAGAGAGTAGCATTGCCCAAAAATTTACCATATCAACAACATGGCTTTATTTTAAAAAGTTACATCCGTCAACATCAGCTTTTTCTACAATGAAATAATTCACGTCATGATGATTTTACCAGAATAAAATGTTCCCCTTTACTTTAAACTATAAGCACCACTGAATGGTTTACTAGAACTGAAAGTTTGAATACGTGTCACTTTACCTAATTGACTCATTTTTACAGTTGTTGAAGTGATTCTTTGCAGTACTGATATTATGTACAGCACTATTGCAACAATAATATGCAGGAGGTGAATAGTAACTATATACATCAATGGGAAAAAAATTGTTTAGGAGTATTTTTGAGGTTTTTACAGTTCATGTTGCAGTGAGACCTCTTGTTTATGCACAAGCTTTGTTGTTCTAATGTTATTTACTGTCTTCTGAGCCATTTGCAAATCAAGAAGATACAGTAAGCAAACACTTTAATTACTCTGTTCTAACACACATGATACCTATATTACCTACTATAAATACTAGTCTAAAAATTTTCATACAGAAAATAATTTGATTTGGAAAAGTGTTTCTTCTCTATTTTCTAACTATGTTATTCATAACTTCTTTATTTTTTCTCTCAGAACTGAATCGACGCTGAAAACTGCTAATTCGAGTCTTCTCTCCATAAGACCGTCCACACCAAAGAGTGGCATTGTCAGAGCAACCTGGTGGTACTCTGCACACCGCAAAAACACAACATCTTACAAAGTAGTTTTTTCTAGTTTCTAGTTCAAATGTCAGTACACTTGAAATAAGATAAAAATAACATACAAGAAACTTTTCAGCAATATACAAGACCTTGTTTTAAGCAAATAATTTCTTAATATTGAGGAAAAAGTTCTAGCTCCACAGGCTAAAAGGCATTTTCCCCAAGTTAAATAATCTGCTAGTTGAACTACGTTTTAAATCAATGTCAATAAACTCTTGACTTAAAACAAGCTCCCATATCTTGCTGAAAAGTTAGTTAGATTTGCCTTATTTCAAGTGTACTAAGATATTTGCATTAGAAACTAAACAATGGTAAAATTTGGTGTTTTTGCAGCAGATGGTGGTACTATGTTTTTCTTGGAGTAATGAAGAGTGATAATGAGGAATGAGGAAAATGTATTTGAAAAAAAAACATGGCTGGGAAGAAAACATAAAATACAAAAAGCAAACATGGAGAAAAGGGATCTTGGATAAAGTTAATTTTTGGAATATATAATAAATGGATATACAAAAACAAATGTTACCGTTCACAGTAAACTGGCACCAAAGAGGTATGTTGTCAGGAGGAGGAGGAATATGGAAATATCTCTTTACAAATGAATGTATCAGCACAGAAAAGGGGTTAAAAGCCTAAGAACTTGCAGGAATCGGTGCGCTGCCTTGTATGAGTAGAGAAGATTTGAGATGCAGCGGTCCATGTCTGCCCTCCTTGCTCCCTGAGGGGCGCAGAATTTTCTTTGGACACAAAATATGCCTGTGAATGATGGAAGTACATGTGATGATAAAGGGAACAAAGAGTTTTTCCCCGAACAGTTGAACAGGAGATCACTGACAGATTAGAAATGAAAACGAAGGGGGGGGGAAATATCTAAAAATCACTGGGTTAATAACACACTCTATCTGTACCACCCGCATGCCCCCCTCCATCCCCACCCATCTCCTTGCTCTTCAATTTTTTATTTTTTTTTCTGCTGGCATTTGCTGGTCAGCAATAATCAAAAACCACTTTCTGTGGGCCGGATTAGTTTAGCCCCCCCTACTCTCCCTTTTCCAGCTTAGCCCACTGGACCAGGGCAATGTGTTTGTGCGTGGGTGTGTGTGTGTGTGTGTGTGAGTGTTTGTCTGTGGAGGGTGGGATGAAGAGTGTTTCCGCGCTCACATGTGTGTATGTTGCAGGTTACATGCATGCGTGTGCATGTACGTTGACAGCGGTCCGCAGGGCTGTGCAGAATGGAGTGGTGCTGGTGATGAAGGTGGCGCCTTATCAGGACTCTGCTTCTGGAAACAGACGCTTGGTGGGAACGATTGCATTGACGCACACACGCAGTCGTGGAAACGCGCGCACGTCTCCCACACACACACCTTGACGAAAAGGGCCTGGCAGTAATGTGATAATGCTTGGTTTAGCTGTTAGGAGCTACGGAGGGAGGAGACTGTTTTTAGGGAAGAAGAGGGCTGCTCTTGATCAGATCTATTACCAGCATCTATTAAAGTCAATCCAGACCAGAATGAAATACATACATGAGAGAGTTGAAGGCATATCAAAATATAAATATTCATCAAGCTCAATATTAAACTGCATCTGGTCTCAAACTGGTTATTCTGTCTAAAAATGAAATTTTTGCAAGAGTGACTGCATACAAAGTTTACACCGAAGAGCCCTTTCTTAAATGTTTGGTTTTAAATGGGTAAGGAAACAATTGAACTCTTTGTTTAGAAGTTGAAAGTGTGACTACTAAGATAGCGTTTTAGGCCCATTGTACATAGAAAAAAAGGAGGAAGTAAATTTCTGCCAAAACAAAAAAAAATTTTAATTAATCTCAAAAAATTTCTAGAAAGAAAATTTGGACATTTCTGAGTTTCAATCTCCAAAAATTGTTGACTTGATATTCAGAAAGTTTGAGATTAATCACAGAACGTTTGTAGACAAAATAGGGAAATTTTTGAGTCAACTAATTCTAAGAGTATCTATCTCCAACTCTAAAGTACTGGTAGTTAGATGGATTGTTAGTTTATCTAATTCTACTTTATATAAATGAAACAACATGTATTCAGTCTTTAATTTAACACTACAGCACCCAAATGTAAACTACTACCACTTATGAGACTAGATGCTTATAACCTTTTAAAACAATTTGTAAGTTTGTGTTTGGAGAATTTTTTTAGTTGTTTAATTTTGTGAGAAACATGACCCGATTTCATGTGATAGTGATCCAAAAGAAAACTTTCAGGTGTTGTAAATCAGGTGAAATGAAGAAAAAAAAAAAAGAACTGGCCAGGGATACAGAACAAAAACATGACACCTTTCCTTTTTGTCTCTCTCATTGGATTTCTCCTCCTCTTTTATGGTCGCTAAATTCAACCTGAAAACATACACACACAGACACACCCCAACACACACACACACACATCAATGCGGCCTTCTGTACCTTGATTTCAGAAGATGAGAGTTTGTCTGTTCGCCTGCCAGTCTCCAGGGAATCCTGGCTCTTCTTGTTCAGGTAGACGCCGGCGACCTGGTTCTGCTCCAGGAAGGACAGCAGAACCAGCCGATCGCTCAGCACCGCTGGAAATGACATCACCACACTTAATATCACTACCCTAAACTGAAAGGACAACAGCAGCTTTACACAGCAGTGAGGTCACTTAAAGAAACCATATGAACGCCTTGCACAGTCAGCTACTGAGAATCAATAAATACTTCCATATTTATTGCTTTACAAAAGATAGTAATAACAGATATAATCCATCCTGATCTAAAAACTTTCTATTTATAGCTCGTCCTTTTTGCTTTGTTTAGGTATTATTGCAAAAATATTACAACATAATGGCTGCTATGGCAACCTGACACCTTGTTTCAAATATACTTTGTAGAAACATTTTTCACTAAAGTTACCGCTGTAAGTCTTTCGGATTACAGTTTTAATATGTTTCCTTCTAAAGATGGAAATATCTGCAAATTCTTCCCTGCTAAGTAGCTTGACCTCAATCAGAATGGGTAAAATCTTCAAGTTACGTCAATGTTTATCAATTGGATTAGGTCTGGACATTGACTTCTGACAGTTTATAAATCACAGAACAGTTTAGCATCAACATACATTGAAGACTTGATGTTGTATAAACCTTCCAGACCTCTCAGGTCTTCTGGCTCTGGTCTGCTCTGCATTCCCAGAACCAGAACCAAACATGGAGAAGCAGCATTCAGCTTCTATGCACCACAAATCTGAAACAAACTTCCAGAAAACTGCAAACCCCCCAAAACACAGAGATCCTTTAAATGAAGGCTAAAATCCCACACGTTTATAACTGCCTCTGATTAATAACAACTGGAACATTGATCAATATACTTGATGTGTATTTGCTAAGTGATTTTGATGATGGCATTTGACAAAATGTAATGTTTATTTCTTGTTTCATAACTGGTTACTGTATTATGTCTTATGGCTTAAAGCACTTTGAACTGCCTTATTGCTGAAATGTGCCACACAAATAAACTTGAACTTGACTTGGCGCGTTCTAACACCTAAATATGATTTAGATCAATGATTTGATCTAAATCATTACATCGTAGTTGTCACTGAATATCTAAGAGTCACTTTCCATTTTTAAAGTGAGTCTTTGTCCAAGTCTAAAGTCTTTTTCAGGTGTTTTTTCAGTCCTTGAAGAGACTGCCTTGAATTTAGTTGTATTTATCGACTCTGACTAGCTTCCCTGTCCTTGCTGAATAGAAGAATACCCACAGCGTGATGTGGCCACCACCACTGAGTACTTGAGGTTAAGTGTGGTGTTAGTTTTGGCTCAAAGTATTGAGAATATAGACCAAAAAAGTTAGTTTTTTATTTGTTTCATCTGGGTAGAGCTTCTGCAGCACATGACCTCTTATGGCTTTCTTCTAGGTCAGATTTGATCCCTGTTTTTTTGTTTTTTCTTTGCTTTTTTAATAAATATTCTTCTGTATATGTTTACACTGTTAAGTTAGTGTACGGTGTCCTACATTTATGTTTTCTGCTTCCTTTATACACGTTTTTTCTTCTTTCCTCTCCAACTTTTTCTGTGTTCTTTGTAAAATACACACTTTTAAAAAGTAGAAGAACACACTTGATCCTGTTCAACTCTTTCTGGAGCTGCATGGAAACGCTGATTACCAATTAAGCCCCCCCTCCGTACTCCACCCTCTCCTTCAAATTAATCTGTTTATGAAACCAATTAAATGGAAAAGAGGGGAGGGGTGAGAAGGGGGTTGCTACACATGTCTCTCAGAAATCCTGCTTTGAGTTGAACGGGTGAGGCTGCACCCCGAGATTTAAACATCTAACCGGCAATTAACCGTGCCGTGTGTATTTATAAACAGGAGGATATTGGTGGGATTGCGCTTCGAATCATCCTGTTGTGTGGGAATTTTTGAATTAATATGCTAATTTTCAAGAGAGAAGAGCAAACACAGCTTAAAAAAAAAACATTAAAAAAAACTAGCATCTTAAATCAGGTCAACAGAGTCTGTCAGTTGGATTATACAGTAAAGAACTGGTTCAAAACTAAACCGTTAAAAAAAAAAAAACATACGGCCATTAACGAGCCTTAGTTTTTAGAAACAACATTTAATGCAATAGTAAGCGTCTTTGTGATAGATTACAGACGAATCAAGTTAAATGCAGTTTAGTATTGATCTCCGTGGGTGTCTATAAACGGGATTAAGCATAATCCCATTCTTTTCCAAACCAGGCCGCGGTCCAATCTGGGGACCAGGTGGTTGATGTGGCATTAGGGGCCAGAATTGCATGACCCATCCACAAACAGCTCCCAGACTCACACACACACACACACACACACTGAAGGAGCTCGTTGTGGTGTGTATGAAGTCACATGGGCAGAAAGCTACATAAGCATTTACACTTGGAGGTCTACAGCAATATTTTATGCATGCACATTCACTCACACCAACACATGCACAAAATGCATCCAGTCAGATGCAAAGAGCAATCTCATCGCGCACACACAGACAAAACCGCACACGCACACAGAGCCCCTAAATCCATTTAATGCCATCTCCTCTGCAGCATGTTGACATAAGAGGCCAATGGGCTTAAGCAAAGCACATTTAAACATGGGGAAATGAAACCTGCTATGAAAAATCACTTAAGGATGCTTAATCGTGGAGCATATGCTCAACTTGGCCCAGCCGTCGGCCAATGGAAACCTGTAATACTTTGATGCGGTAGAATATTCGTAATCTGCCGCTCAGCGTGATGCAATCGAAGCTCGTTGTTCCAACAGGGTTAAACCAGCCTCCAGGTTTCAAAGTTTAAACCAGAACAGCAAACCGACTTCAAAAAAGGAAAGAAAACATACCGGCTTTTTTGTTTCAAACTTAAAAAATAATAAATAAAAGAATCCGGTCTGTAGTTTGGTTGAATCCATGCAAATTGGAGAAAAAGGGATTTTCTTCTTTATCCAAAAACTCAACCTCTTTCCGCTTTACAAAGTTGAAAATAAATTGCCATTGCAAACCATGGTGCAGCTTAATTTCAGATTCAGCTACAACTGTGATGCTTAGTCAATTGAAAGTAAATCAATACATGCAAAATTTCTAAATTATGTCAGAGTCAGATATGACAGAAAATTACAAGGTTTTTTTCAGTCAAAACATTAAAGGGCCAGCACTATGTGAAATCAACTTCTATGAGCTTTACATCATGTTATGTTGTTATTCCCTAATCAAAAACATTCCTTTAGTGTTGCCCTTAATTCTTTCATGCATATTTAAGAAATCCTTAAATTTCCATGACAACCATTCAGCTGTGCAAAACGCCTGGTTGGACCTAGCTTCACCAGAGCTGCATTTTCGAGTTTCCACCTCACAGAGCAGCCCTCCCTCGAAGCTCCTCCACTCCTTCAGACTAGCAGCAGCAGCAATTAGCAAACATCAAGTGAAACTGCTCATCTGCGGAGCTCATTATACGAGCTAGTTCTCAGTACAAGGCTGGTAAAAACATTGGTTTGGGGTTATTAGAGGAGTGCTGTTGGGATGACTTCCTGAAGACGAAGTTTCAGAAAAATAAGGAGTGTCTTAAAGAGACAGAGTCTCATTTCATGGCATTAAATTATGAAGTCAAATTCCTTTTATGTCATATTTGATATATGTAGCATTTTTATAAAAACTGAAGGAACATAGTTACTTAATTGTGCTATTAAATGGCACTATGTGCCTGGAAAACACATAATACTTCCCCTTTAAAAAAATCATTTTAAGGTCTGGGTAGGTTTTGAAATTTCTTTATATTCGATTAAATTCTTTAAAAACTTCCATCCCAAACAGCGTCAACCATTTTATATTGTAAATGCGAACAGATGAGCATCAATAACAATTCACTCAACTCTGCATTCTGAATAACTGAACTGACAGAAATCTTTTTCTGTATCTTGACCGATACAGATATTGACATGGCATCGGTGCATCGCGACTGAACAATTTTTGATTTCCATCTTAATAAGCCTCCTCTCTCAGCTGTAATCCTAAATTTTGCCAACAAGCAGGTCAAACCTCACCTGATGTGTGTGCCTGTCTCTCTACGGATATTTTCTTTTATGTTTGTTAGTTGAAAATATTGTAAATTCTAATTTGAATAATGAAAGTTCTACTCTACTAGGCATAACCACTCAAACACACACACGCCTACACCCGCAAACACACACACGCACACCCCCACACGCATGCATACACAGATACAGGGATCGCAACTCAGTTGATATTGTAAACGGTTCCAGTAATGATAAATGTGTTGGACGTTGCGATCTGGTTTGGCTCTCTGCTTTTAATTGTCTCAGCCTAATTTAACAAGTGGCAGATGTGAGAACCCCAATCTGACTGCAACCCTCCCCGCACCCCACCCCACACAACACACACACACGCACATGTACACAAAATCCCCGGAACCCACCCTCTCACAACCATTACTCTAATAATTAGTGCCCTCTGAGGCTTTGAATGAAGCGCAGTGGGAGGCGAGTGTGTACCTGAGTGTGTGCAAGTCTTTTTCTTTTAGGTGTGTAAATGCAAGTGGACATACAGTAAGTGTTTGTTGGCCTATGCAAAAGGGAAAAAGGATGTGTGTGTATGTAATTACACGGGTGTGCTATGTGTGCACTGTGGGGGCTTTATCAAGTGTCTCGAGACCCCAGGCGGAAGTGGGGAGGGCGGTGTTATGAACAAATAATTGATACAGAAAGAAAGAAATAATTAGCAGATTTGGGCCGCTGTCCACAGCCTCTTATTCTCTCATGCCAGGTCTGCAGAGCGAGGGAGCCCAGAGCAAGGGGAAGGTGAGGTGGGGGGGTGCACGGCGCTCCCTGGAGTAATGCGCGATGGAGGGAAAAACACTGATGGATGCTCTTAAGGGAAGGCCCCTGGACACACGCAGCACAAAAGGATTTGCCCGCAATTAGCTAGCAAGAGTCGCCTGGCTCACCTGTGGCACCTGTTATGGTGCGAGTCGCTGCCTGTGTGAGAGAGCGACTGCGTGACAGAGTGTGGGGAAGTGTGTGGTGGACGTGAAAGTGCATGCAGAGGAAGCGCAGGTGTAGGCAAACAGTCAGCACTGACGGGTCGAGAGAAACTGAGCGGATGATGATGATTTTTAAACACCAAACGTTTGAATTAAAACAGCTAAAAAAAAAAAAAGCCAAAAAAGTCTTTAAATAAATATGAGCATTCTGACAAATAAGAACACATAACTCAATTTTATTAGTGAAATTAAAAATACTGTGCATTACCTACAAATTTAATGTCCCAATTGTAGAATATTTATAAAATTTTTCCAGATAAGTGGAGCATAAAAACTGAATGCTGCTTCTCCATGAAATACATTGCTAAAAACTAAAAGCTTGAGAATTTATTAAACTGATTGTACACTGCACAAACACAAAATCTTACCAAGTATCTTTGCTCTAGTTTCTAATTAGTTGACTTGAAATAAAACAAACTAACTAATAAGCAACTTTTCAGCAAGATATAGGAGCTTATTTTAGGTCAATATTTCCTTAATATTAATGAAAGAGTCCTATTGACAGATTATTTCACTTATAACATGGGAAAAATGTATTGTTATATGTGAAATAATTTGCCAATTGAACAAGTACTTTTTCATCAATATTAAGTAATTATTGACTTAAAACAAGTTCCTATAACTTGCTGAAAAGTAACTTGTAAGTTAGTTTTGTCTTAATTCAAGTTTACTAAGATATTTGCACTAGAAAATAGACCAAAATTGCTAAGTAAGTTTTTGTGTGCTTACAGTTTATGTTCCGAATTTTTTGGTGAATCATTTTAGTCATAATTTAAGTTGAGATTCAGTCCAGCAGTATAGGAAGAGCCAGGCATCATCGTCATTCTTCCGTCCATTGAAGGGTAACATCAACAATCTTTCATTGTTGTTGGAGAATCTGTCAAAAAATATTGTGCAGAGCCAAACATTGGAGACTTGTCATTTTCTTAATCAAATGTTGCAACAACTTTTCAACAAGAACAGGTGAGATTAGCAGATTCACAACCACAGTAGTTTCTCTTGGCAGGATTTTCGGAATATTTTTCCACTTTACTCTGCAACATTTTCTCAGCAGCCGAGAGAAAGTAAAGCTTTCGCTTTCAGTGTAATAGTATCTCAAGACTTATAACTGTTTATGTCCACCATCATTTTATCTATTAACCTTAAGTGAGTTTTTGTAGGAAACTGAGCTGTAAGGATGGACTGTACTGCAGTAATAGGTAAAACTGTATTTATCATGATCTTAGACTTAATTTGATTCCATCTTCGAGTTCTGGGTTTTATTTGGTTCACTGTGGACTTGGGATGGCAATGAGCAGCTTAATAGTAATAAATGAGAAACTCTTAATCACAGTACAACTCACCATCAATCACAGTGTTGGCAGGAAGTCGACCCACTAACGTGCGGTCTACACACACTTGATCAAGCTCAGGTCCTTTTAGGGTGACAGTCACCAGCACTCCATTGCTCAATATCATCTGCATACATCACAATGGAGCTGACAGGTTAACGTATATTTTGGTGCGATGCTTTTAAATGTTTGGCTTGTCATAATGAATATCCTAGATAAAGGTAATGAACTAGGTAAGGTGTATGTTTTCTGCAGGGTGGTTTAAAAATTTATCACGAGATTAATATAAAAAAAGAGAAGATCAGATTTACTTTTAAGGTTTTCGACTTAGAGGAATACTGTAATATTAGTTTCCCATAATGTGCTTACAATAATCTCTTAGCTGATTTTACTGTCCAGTTTAGCTCTGTCACTGATGCGCACTAACAGGTGCCTGTGTGCGTGCGTGTGCGTGTGTGTGTCTGCTTGAACCCAGAGGGTGCTGAGCTGGGAAGGGTGTGTACCTGGCAGCAGTACTTGCTTCTCCATCTGGTGTGTACGCAGGTGTTGCTCTGCAGCAGCTCCTGAATGGACATAATAGAGAAAATGTAAGGCAAAGAGGGCACAAAACTTTGCTTCAACAATGCAATAATTATAGAACATTCCGGAAAATGTTTGAAAGAGACACCGAAAACAAAAGGGAAACAGTCTGTTTGTGGTAGTAGATACCTGTCCCGACAAGCGCTCACTCCAGCAGTTCCTGCTGACTGAGGGGCGGGTCCAGGGGGACCAGGGGGGAAACGGATGCAGGTAACCACTGCTTTGCTTGCATGGGTGTGTGTGTGTGAGTAGGGGTGCGTGTGTGAGTGTAAGGTCAGTCATTCCTGCAACATTCCAGGCCCAGCTGGGGTGATTGGATGGGAGGAGAGAAGGTCGGAGAGAGAGGAGGTGTGCTGGGTGTTTCTGGTTTCAGACAATGGTTACGGGTAAGAGGAGGGAGGTGGTTGGGTTGGTTGAGTGCGTGTGTGTGTGGATAACAGCCACAGACAGGTTCCAGCAAACAAAGCTAGGTCTGTACTGCCACAAGTACAGAGGGGAAGACAGGAGAAGGAGGTGAATGAGGAAGGTGGAAGAGAAGGAGGGAGGAAGGGAAAGAAAGGGGAGGGGGGAGTCCGCGGCCCCCTGATCCCCTCAAATATCCCGTCCGATGACAGAGGTCGGCCGAAAGAGAGGCGATGAGAGAGGAGAAGGAGAGAGGGAGAGACGAGAACAAACGAGGACGACGGGGGAAGAGCGAAGGCAGACAGAGAATGCCCCTATTTGTTAATCAATCAGCCGTTTCGGAAAGGGAAAACGGCAAAAATCCCCAGAGGGGAGGAAGAAGAAGAAGCTGGAGAGAGGGGTGGTGGTGGTGGGGTATTGGAGAGGTGGAGTGAGGTTACCTCCAACTCCTTCAGCGAGTCGCGGAGCTTCTCTGGCCGGCGGTTCTTGGGGATCCGCGAATAGCCTCGAGCTACAGAGGGGAGAGTGGAGAGATCGTGTGACCGATCGTTTAATCGCAGAGGAGAGAAGGATACTCTTTAAAACAACACCCCTGGGATTCCCAGGGAATGTGGGGAAAGAATTTAATAACTTGGTTGCAGTTTAAGCATAAAAAGGTGGAATAAAGGTGATGTGGAATGAAAAGATGAAGGCAGAGACTGCAGGTGTTAAAGTAGCTAAAGTAAACCCAAACAAACTGGCTCAGTTTTTACAGTCTGAATGAAACCAAAAAGGTGTAATGAGTGCAGAAATAGTTAAGGTTTAGTTGGTTTTATTCATCAAAATGGTTTGAAGGTGAAGTTTAGCTGTTTTCTTTGTTTTCTGAAAAGATACGAATAGTAATCAATAGTAAATTGATTATATTTGAGTCACTCCCCCATTCAAATCCTTTAGACTAGCCAGCAGCAATTAGCTAAGAGAGTCATACAAGATACTTCTCAGACTAAGAAGACTGATTTTGCTTCATACCAACCATTTCTGTACTGATAGGGATAATTGCTTTGCCGCCGACTTTTTTTCATTTTACTTGCAGAGTTTTCATTTGAAATTTTCTGGTATTTCAAAGAATTCACAATGCTGTGCACTCCAGCAAGGTTCTCTGGGCCTTTGAAAGACAAAATAGCCCACAGCATCACAGATCCTTCACCGTACTGAGGTACTTCTCCACATATTCATACTTTCTCTCATGCCAGACACAGCTGGAGGGTTTGTTGTCGTAAAGCTAGACCTTAGTCTTATCTGACCGAAGGACATGTTTCCGATTAAACTAGAGTTGAGCAAACCCCACGTGTTCATTACTGAAGGTAGGACAGATAAAGGTTTTTAGGCTAAGAAAAACAGGGCTATGGATTACTCGTTAGAAATTACCATTAACTCTTATCAACTTAACAAAAGTAATACATGAAAACACAAAAAAGATTTAATCAGATGTGTATTACAGGACTTTTAGGGATGCCAAGAATTTTGCTACTGATACTTTTGTTAAAAAAAATTATTTCTAAATATTATAACTACTCAAATGAAAAAGTTTTCTATACTTTCAGCATTGCCAGTGCAATAAAAATTTTCTAGACACTCATACCATCGGTGTCGATACATTTAGTGAAGAGTGTAAATGAACATGGTGTGTGGAATCAAAGCTTCTTATTATAGGATGCATGATTTTCTTAAAACTGTGATTATGTAAGAAGAAATATGAAAAGCACAATCTACGATTAATTAAAGTTTCTATAAAACGTAGCGACAAGCAACAGATTAGGTTAAATTACATTTTAAAATCCAGTGATTCTTAAAACGTATTTGTCTCCTTACATCTTTCACATTTTCATATCAGATAAAAATAAGTTGAGTAAGTACAAAACACTATTTTCTTTTATTAAAGGGAAAACCAGCTTGAGTCTATATGAATTTGTAATCTCTCCCTTTCCAAATCATAAATTATTCGTAATCAGCCTAGCTTTTTGTCACATCCAGGTCTATTATTACCAAACCTGCCTAAACTTTTCTGGCAACATGGAAAAGACAGGCCCAAACCACTGTTGACCAGAAAAACACAAAGGCCGTCCAACGACTTCCAAAGAAAGCCTTTATGGTCTCTAAGACTAATATGTAAGGAAACTCATGAGAGAAAAGTGCGGGTTTTCTTCCAACCAGTCTGAAATTACCAGCTTTTCAGATGAAGAACAAAATACTACCAGCAGTAGTGTGCGTGGTGGTGCTAGGGTCATGGTGTGGGGCTGTTTTTCAGCTTCAGAACCCATAGGGCTTCCTGTAATTGGGAAAACCATATATTCTGCTCACTACTGGCATCAGTTTGTGACCTAAAGCTCAGACTCCCTTGTGTTATGCAATAGTCCAAACCCCACCAGTAAAACTGCCTCTATACGGCTGCAAAAGCAAATCAGTTTTGGAGTGGCCTAGTTAAAGTCTAACTCGAAGTTAAACAGGTCGTTTATATGGAAAAAAACCTCCAAAGTGGCTGAATTAAAACAACTCTGCAATGAAATGTAAAACTAAATCCCTCTACAGGGACATCAGCCATTCCAAACTGAGGAACGGGACAAGCAGGTACTGGGTTACGTTTTCACATAGATTCATTTCAGTAGCTTTCTCCTTAAGATTCCTGATTTTTATATTTATTCAGATACTCTTGGTTTGATATCAATTTGGTTTGATGACCGAACATTTAGGTGCGATTAAAAAAAGAAAGCAAATAGTCTTCCTAGCACAATATTGAGGATAGAACAGAAAGACACTCATGCTAGAATGTAAAAACACAAAACCTTACCAGGTAATTTTTGTCAAAGAAGCTTGTTTTAAGTCAATAATTACTTAATGTTAATGGAAAGGTTCCACTGGCAGATTATTTCACTCATGACAAACATTTTTCCATGTTATAAGTGAAAATATCTGCCAGTGGAACCAGCACTTTTCCATCAATATTAAGGAATTATTGAATTAAAATAATCTCCTATTTCTTGCTGAAAAGTTACGTTTAAGTTAGTTTTGCCTTATTTCAAATGCACCCAGCTATTTGCCCTAGAAACTAGACCAAAAGATTACCAAAAGTTTCTGTGTTTTGGCAGTGTAAGACAATCTCACTCCAAGTTTGTAAATCCAAGTAAAGTCGCAAAAGCACCTATAAAACTCAAATGTATATTTTTTTCTTTTTTTCATCACTAAATATTCAACGGGAAGCACAGAGTAATTTCCAAACACACGGAGCAATCTTTGTGGAGAGGTGGATATATTTATTCCTGGGAACTTGTAGATTGTTTGAGTTATCTCCCAACTGCAACCTCACAGTCTGCAGCACATTTCTCAACGTGTGCCACACCGAGGCCCTTTCATTTAATTTCTTAGCCCTCTTCCTCCCATCTCTGGAGGTTAAACAAACAGAAAGATGCATATAAAAAAAAGAAAAATAGTTAATTGAATTTGTGCATCTGCCTCTGCCCGTGCATATTTATATATATATAGATATTTATAAAAATTCAAGAGGCACCACTGCTCTCACTGTGGTGCAATCACACTCTTATCTGTTTATTTTACAGTCTCTCATTTCATCTTTACAGAAAGAAGTGATTAAGGAGGAGAGTGCTCTATTAAGAAGAAGAGGTAAACAGATGCATGCAAATGAGGGTGTGGAAGATGGGTGGTGGGGGTGGGGGGTGAGACGAGGGCAGGGGGATGAGTGTTTGTCTTCTGATAAGGCTGTTTGTATTTCACTACTGAGTGAAAAGCAGTGATAGGGAGAGGAGGACAGTTCAGTGACCGATTTCTGGAAGACGGTCGACAATTTAGAGTCCGAACGCACACAAACGTAGTGGATATGTGGAGTAAATTGATTGTTTTGTGAATTCCTTCTTCGTGAACTTACCTTCACAGAACTGGAGTTTCTCATTGTAGTAGTGATGCTCCAGGGGATTGGCTGGAGGGGAGGAAGAGAGAGGCCAAGTGATTCACACATTTAAAGAAGATAATGAATGGGTCTGGGTTTTCTTTTTGGATGTAGCTAAAGAAAAACACAGAAAGCTAAGCTGCGGCTCGACCGACACCCCCCCTCGGTTCCAAAAGGGAGGAGGGCGTGGGGTGGGGGGAGGCACCTCTGACAAAGTGCAACCCGTAACCGTGCCTCGTGGCCGGGCCGCCCCCGAGCATGAAAGTGGCCAGCCCGGTGGCCGGCCTCTCTGGCAGGCAGGAACACCTCCAGGATTAGTACTATTAATCAGATAAGGGGGTGAAGGGCCAGACAGGCCCAGACATGGGCACCTGCTCTGGGGCTGGATGAACAGGGTGGAGGGGGTGATGGGCGACGGTGGTGGGCACTGGCAGCTGGGGACCCCCCCGGAGCCGCTCCAATGAGCCTGTGTCTCCCTCTAGTGGACGGAAGTGGAGGTAACGTTAAACCTGACAAAGTACAACTTTAGACCTGCAAATCGTTGGCTGTCTTATTCTTAGTCATTTTCTGTTTCTTATTAGTCAATAATAGACTAAATATAATTTATTTTTCTTGAAACAAACAAAATGGTCAAAAATAAACAAAAGAAACCTATAAGTCATAGTAAGGTCTTGCACAATTGTGTAATTATAGGACAGAATTACCTTTTTTAGGATTGATTCTTTTCAAAAACATTTTTTTAGTCTTAACAACAGAGTTATTATTTTTCTGAAGTGCCTTCTATGTTAATCAAGTTAGCTTTTGAGTAAACAGTTGATGTTTGTGCTTCTATTTATTGTACAATTAGAATGAATTCAGAAATCTCGTTAATAAGGCAGAAATATATTGTGTTGATCCTAACGCTATTTATGTATTTGTGAAAATGTCATCAAGGAAGATAAAAGGAGGGCCTATCTGCATGAACTGTCATTGTGGTCGTGGGCCACAAAAAATCACTCAGGGTTCCTCCAAACGGCTCCCGAACCGCACTTTGGACATCCCTGCTTTAGACTTATATAAGATTAGATCAGTTGCTGAAACAGATATGACAGAAAAACTATGAAATCAAGTATCAATCTATTGAAAAAACTTGAAGAAATGTCTCCTTTGAAAAGCTTTCTTAAGCACTTTGATCTAAAAGGAAACAAACATCAAAATAAAAATCAAGAATTTTTAGCACCTTTACACTAAATTAAACCAAAATACCTACAAAACATTTAACAAAAGGTTCTCAAGAGTGAGTAGAATAGATGCCTTAGTTAAATTTAGCTTACCGCTTTTTCTTTTTTATATATTTAATTCGTTAAAGTCAGCTGTTGTTAAAATTCACACATATTTTCTGTAATTTGGTAAAGTGCTGAAAGTGAAGCCAACTCCTAACCTGGGCTATCAGTACACTGCTGTATGAGTGTTATGATGCTTCTGGATTGGGATTTGGCTACCCTGCTCTGCCTCTTCTCCCTCCCTCTTTCTCTCTTCCCTCTGCTCTGATATCAAGCTACACTTTAGTAATCCTCCAAATGAAAGGATTTGGGAGGAAGAAGCACCGTCTCTCCACTGAAGATTGGAATAAAAAGAGAAGGCAGCTTCTAAGATGAGAGGAACGAGAGAGGCCTGTGACGATAGTAAAAGAGAGGACAAGGCAGGGAGACTTACTGTACACAGGACGAGAAAAAAACTAAAGAAACATGTAAGAAGAGTAGAAACTGCTTGAATGACTAAATATTTCCTGAAAAATGGAGAAAGCATTGTACAAAATAAACAGAAATGAATGAAAATCATAGGGTTTTTTAAACATATATCAAATAACTAATTGAAATTTGATCATTTTAATGGAAAAATAAGAAAACAAATCATTGATGTATGATTACTTAATGTAAATATGGATGCTAAAATCTCAGAAACCTTTCTTTTTTAGTCACATTTTTACAAAGTAAATAAATTAATTTAGTTGAATGGAGTTAAAGAAAGAAAGAGAAGATAGAACCAAAGAAAGAGACAAAGGAAGAAAGAAGCCTTTCCATTGGAGTTTCCCATGAATTAGTGTGAATATGGCATCTTTTACACGACCAGCTTGTTTAGTGATGACATTTAGTTGACATTGTCAGTGGTTTTCAAAATTATGTAGTCCATATTCCAATTGTCCAAGGAGCTGAAGTTTGGATATTGTTATCGTTATTAGCAGCAAGCCACAATTATCAAGAAACAAAAGCTGGCAACCATTCAGATGTGCAAAACGCCTGGACGTCACACGGGACAGGACAAAAGCTCCTCGAAGGAGTTTTGCAGTTTCCAAGCTTCACTGAAAATGCAAACATTGTATTTGATTGAAAATAGTAAGAAGACTTAAGTCAGTTTCATCAAATTTCTATCAACACATACTTTTAGTAAGTCTCACTAACTTACTCTACTGGAGCTGGGTTCAATTAGAAAGAGTAAGTATTTGATAATTGTGCTTTTTTCCCCCCTGCATTTTAACAATACATAGTGCACCCAAGTGCACAAAGTGCTTTACTTGAGTTTTTCTCCCTTATCATCTCACTTTCTACTTCTCCCCTCACTACATTTCAGAGGGAAATATTGAACACTTTACATCACTGTAACACTTCAGCTTAAGAATGAAAATCATGAAAAAAATCTGGACCACATACCTTATTTGCATACAGCTTATAATGTCAATTTGTTTAAGCTATTTACTTTGTGTACAGCTAAACAACATGTGTCAAGTTATTATAGATTTGCAATTCTTAAATCACACAACATAACTTCATTAAGAACTAGCAAATAAAATTTTGTTTTGAGATGTTTAAGGCGAAAACATAGACTCCAAGGCTTTGTCTATGCAGTCAGTTCATCAAGAATGAAGCCACTTTCAGGGCAGTAGAGCGCTTATTAGATATTTTTTAGCATTTGCATTGGTAAGAAACTGCACCATGAGTGATTTGCATGCTCATTGTCATGACCACCCCACTCAGCTTTGAATATGATTGTGTTTGTTTTACTTAAAAATGTGAAAAAATTGTCACTATTTTAAATATTTTCTGTTAAAGTTTGAGCAGAGAAATAAATAAAAACAGGAGCCAGGAAGTGTTTCAATCAAGAATTTTCTCTTTATATAATTAGTTTTTAGCTTAAAAAACCCTAAGTTTTAGTTGCTGATCAAGTAATTACAACATTACTTGATAAGCTAACTTATTAATTCACTAAAATTGCACAAGTTAATGCAACTCAAAATTATCAAGTTAGTGAAGTTGTGTAAACTTGTACGTATTAACATTTTAAAGTTTTAAACAGTTAATATTTTCGAGGCAACGAGTTTTCATAATGTTTTTAAGTAAGCTGAACTAATTAGATTTTACACAGAGCAGCCCTCTCTCCGTCACGCCCCTCAGCTCCTTCAGACTAGCCAGCAACAATTAGCAAACACCTTGTGTAACTGCACATCTGCTGACTTCATTGTACAAGCTACTTCTCAGAGAAATGTTGGTTAAAAACATTGTTAAAGGGTTAATAGAGGAGCTATGTTGTGATGACTTCCTGAAGGCAGAGCTTTTAAAGAGGTAGGGTACTAATTTCAAGGCGTTAAATTAGAAAGTAAAATTTCTTTTAAGTCATATTTGATATATACAGCATTTTACAACAACTTAAGTCAACATTTCTACATGATTATGCTATGAAGTTGCACCATGTGGCTGGAAAACACATAGTACTGCCCCTTTAACTTTTCTTAAAACATTGAATTACTGAAATAAAATAACCTTTCAAGGGGTATAGTAATATAACAACAAGTGCTACAATATCTTCATCTTAAAATATATATATATATTTTCTTCCTTTTATTGAATTTCTGAGGCACTTCATATGGACTGAAGGACAAATAGCACTTTTCTTTTGTTAGATGCATCATTTACTTAGTAAAATATATATATATATATATTGACCATATTTTACTGCAGTGCTCCAGGCAAACGATCTTAGTACTTCCTGATTATTCGGAAAGCCTCCTGGCCTCAGGGCCAAATAAGGCTGGACTGCATGGGGCTTCTTGCTATGTGATCTAGGAGAAAGTCAACAGTTTAGTTTTCCTATCGCTGCGTGGCAGGACCCCGGGGTCAACAGGAACACAGAGAGTGTAAAAGATAGAACCGCAGAGACCCCATAATCTGTGTGTGTGGTATGTGCATGTGTATATAAGGTTTTAGGGTGTAAATCCTACATACTAATAGCCTTTGTGTGTACCAAGTGTATGTGTGGTTAGCGGCTGGAAGACTCCGAATCACGCTAGACCAATAATCTGTGTGTCAGCAGGCACTGAAAAGCTCTTCTTTATATATAGGGAAATCACACACATTCCAAAAACAAGACACACGCAACTTATCTGAAACACAAACAGACATCCAATATAAACACTATTTACCTGGCTCTCCTTTATCGTAGTACTGATAGGTGCCAATATCTGTATCTGAGGGGAGAGAGAGAGAGAGAGAAGGAAGGGAGATGAGCATCTCGCTGTCAGGGAAAAAGCAGAAGACAGATCAGCAATTTCGCACCGTGGGATAAACAATCACTATCAGCTAGTGGCCTGTCCTGTCTGCTAGCACCGCGGTTTAGATAAGACCCAATATGGAAGGTAGGAAAGAGAGGGGAGTGGGGAATCGGGACGGGGGGTCAGAGACAGAATGGTGGGACATGCAGAGAAGCAATAATAACGACAGGAGTGTGCCTTAACCCATCCCACCTGAGAGACAAATCTGTAGATGAAGAGGATGTGCAGCTCCAGAAATGTATGGTCAACATATATGCAGGGCATGCAACAAGCACAAACAGCCATACTGACAGATATGGAGACATAACACAGGCAAACTGCTGAGCTGAGTCGTTTTTTTTTTTTTTCCCAAGTGTTATTCCTGCAGGCCCCCCAAAACCATAAGCAGCCGGTGTTAGATTTGCACAACACATCATTTCTTTATCACTCGCTCAACTGCTGTTGCTGCCTCTGCTTCTGCTCCTCAGGCAGGGTCATGCTAACACAACAAGCTGATGGTATACAAACACACATATATATGTCCCCGAGCAAACACACAAGGACATATATATACAGCTGAAAACAAATATACATAGTAAAAAGACGCAAAGCCAGTTTTTTCTCACTGTCTGAAGTAAAATCAGACCAAAATTTCCTTGCTTTAGCTTTGTTAGAATTTCCAAAATTGTTTCTATTTGCTAAATGCCAGAAAGCTTAGCAAGAACTTTTTTTTTTTTTTTTGAGATTTTTCTTGTAACTTTTCTCAAATAAAAAAACAAAACAAAAACATTTGGTCAGTATCAGGGATATATGTCTTTTTAAACTATGATTTGAGTCACGTTTTGGTTGAACTGAGTTTGGCACAAGCTACTTTTGTTTCTTAAGGAGGATTTGGAACAAGAAGCAACAAGATATGTAAATCGTTTCTGTTTCAGCACAAGTGATGGTGATCAGTTTAATGTAATTTGGTGATTTCTTTAGGAAGCTGTCATATTCTTGCCACACATGTTGATATAAAAAAAGAAAACAAGGTGTTTGGTCTAAACATGAGGAGATGAAATGTTATTTTCTGGAACACCAAATTCTGTCGCATCTTTGAGAGTTGGGGATCTCTGTTGATGTGTTCTTGTCATGAATAGTGAGCGTATAGACTAGAGGGATAGTGTGTAATTCAGTGTTCTGCTGTGTCATTATATTATTATTTTAGTCTTGGCAGACCCTGATTGGTGATTGGCCAGTTAGAGACTGAAAATCTGATCTCAAATAAAAAAATTGTTCTAATCAGTAAACACTAATAATACCCAGTTCTACATTTTCAAATGTACAGAAAAAATTTAATCAGTTTAAATTTGGCTCCTATAGTAGTGAATAACATGTACTGTAATTCTGTTAAATTGAGTTGAACAGAATTACAAGCCAAATGATTTCAGGATCCTGCTTAAAAATCAGAATAATGTGTGAATTGTTTAATCTCTCTGTGCAACAAACCAAAGCTGTGGATGAAGAACACACCATAAAAGCAAAGCAACAAGATACTTTTTCAATCCATATTTTTGTTTTTAGGTGGACATGAGGAAAGTAAAGATAGTGAGAGTCACACTCTGATGACCAGGTCTTTTTTCTCTCCTTATTTTTCCAAGATAGCACACAAAACACAGCAGGAAAACAAACAAATAGGGACATGTCACCATCATCTAAGATATAGAGCCTTTCATAGATACATAGGTGCATAGACACACATGTTTCCACACAGACAGCCTCTGAGAGACACTATCTTTGCCGAAAGCTCAGCAGACTGTGAAAGACAAGACAAAATAGCGGCAAGGTGAAATCAAGAAAAAAAGAGAATTTCCTTTTGACATAAGAGATGGACTGATAGGTGGTTAGCAGAGTATCGCATAAAAACTGCCAAAAAAGTTCAACTAAAACTGTCGGGTGGAAAAGAAGACTGGCAGTTTTCTATTGCTTTCATAAAAAACAAAAATAAAAACATAAAGCTTATCACAGATAGAAGAGTTCCTGGGTTCATTTTATTTTTCTCTAACAGCAACCAGTGAAAGATGCTCATGAGATGTTCTCACCTTTGGTTTGTGATTTCATAACAAACTTCTTTGTTAGGACAATTATCTTTTGTTTGCCAAGTTACATCCTTTTTTTTTGCCTGTTTGGTTTCTGTGGCCTCTTTAAGAGTTCAACAATAAATTTTGGGGTTAAAATAAATTTTAAAATTTCCTTTTATATATATATATATATATATATATACATACATACATACATACATACATACATACATATTTCTGGAAGCATCAGTGTGATTACACATGGCAGACGGGAG